>JAAEAF010008515.1:45325-69775 GCA_011037195.1 Triatoma infestans
ATATATATATATGAGGTGTGTAAATTAAGTAATGAGACTGATTTTCTAGTGTTCGATCTGGCAACACTGGAGACGTGGCGCATGCGTGGTAGGGCAAGTAAACATCTGATACACGTCCAGTGCAAATTTGAAAATGCTAGAGTTGTTGCACTGTCCGTAGTGACTTTTTTTGTGAGCAAGGTTTTGTCAGTGCGTTTTAAAAATGAGTGACATCAATTACGAGCAACGTTGTGCTATCAGGTTTTGCTTCAGACTTGGGCACAGTGCAACGGAAACGTTTGAAAAACTGTGCCAGGCCTATGGAGACAATGTTTTGTCGAGAGCACAGGTTTTTAGGTGGTTTAAGTCGTTTGCAGAAGGAAGGGAATCAATTGAAGACGAGCCTCGCAGCGGAAGGCCTTCATCTTCAAGAACCGACGAAAATGTTGGCAGAATCCGCGATCTCGTGCGTTCAGATCGTCGTTTGACAGTCCGAATGATCGGCGAAGAGTTGAATTTGACTCACACAACCGTTCATCAAATTTTGACTAATGAATTGGGGATGAGAAAAATTTGTGCAAAAATGGTTCCGAAAAATCTTTCACATTAATGAGTATTTGGCCAGTAATAACATTCCTGTGGCTCCTCAGCCTCCTTATTCACCCGACTTGAGTCCATGTGACTTTTTTTTGTTCCCCAAATTGAAAAATCACCTCAAGGGACGTCATTTTGGAACATTGGAGAATATTCAAACAGCCGTAACCGACCAACTGAAGTCTATTCCAGTATCCGAGTTCCAGCACTGCTACGACGAATGGAAGAATCGTCTTCAGCGTTGTGTGGCTTCCCAAGGTAGTTACTTTGAAGGGGACAATGTTGAATTGTAATTTTATTTGAATAAAAAAAAGATAAAAAAATCAGTCTCATTACTTAATTTACACACCTCGTATATTAGATATTATAAACAACACAAACGAAAAGTCCCAGGAAGCTCAAATGCGGATATATATACTACCACCGCATTGGACAGGAATATTTCCGGCTACACGAATCAAGCGGAAGTGCGACTTAACTGAATTTTTTTTTAAGTTTTTCGTGATTTTCTCGAAAACGGCCCCCATGATTTCTTCAAATTTTGTCTACTATCTATTCACATAAATACTATCGCTTTTATTTTGGAAAATTGGTACGTATTTTGGGAATTCTAGGGGAGCATAGTCGTTATGCTTTCGTATAAAGTATAATTATTTTGCGTAACTTCAGTATAATATATGATTTTACTACCTAAATAATATTAATACACATTAAAAACATTGATAAAATTCGAAATTTGAAGAAAATCACTTAACCGGAAGAGCATTCCACATAAGGCCATTCAGGAATACAAGTAAAATCCCACAATTTTTTAGGCCAACCCAGCTAAATATTGTAAGTTTGCAATTTTAAAGAAAATTTCTTGATTAAATTGTATTAATTAGAGTAAGGGGAAGTCAGCCGTACGAGTGTTTCACATCAGATATTTTTAAATTTTAATTGATTATATATAAAATTTTGAAACAAACTAGCTATGTGTCTCATACATCACATAATAACAAAAACAAAATCATGTCTCTTGCTGCAATTTATGTAGATATTGACAAAATTCCTTTAAACTTGGAATTTTTACAAAATTTACCTGACTTCCTCCATTATATGTGCAGCTTGGACAATTTAAACTGAAAACGACACTTGAGTAAGCTGATCATTGTGCCAAAATGGGACGGGAAGAGAGTATTTTTTCCATACTTACATTTGAGGGTTGTATAGAGCTCTCGTAGAGCTAAATCCTCCATGCTTCCCGGCCCTCTCCAAGTTTCCTTTCTTGGCTATTGCGGCTCCCAACTTTAGAATTGTAGTAGAATTGTCTGTTGTGTGGATCTTCCGAGAGGGCTTCTTTTTTGTTGCCTGAATTGTATGTCATTTGATATAGGACGTTGTCCGAACCAATGTACAATTTTGCCTTTTCGACATTTGACATTTTGAGCGAAAATTCTTAAACTATATTGTTAAATAAAAACTTTTCGAGACTTCAGAGAATCACCAAATTTCATGTAAAGACTTGATTTATTTATTAAAGAGGAAGTATTGTAATCGTGTCAAATTTTCGATATCGAGTTTTCACCGGAAATATCCGTTTTGAGGTCCCCTGAGTCCGAAAAAGTGTTTTTAGCAAATGGTCTGGGTGTGTGTGTGTATGTCTGTGCGTCTGTGTGTTCTGTGAACAGCATAGCTCAAAAACGAAAAACCGTACAAAGTTGAAAACATGATATTCCGTTTAGGTATCACCGTGGGATCTGACACTACGTTATCTGTCAAATTCCTCAACCGGAAGTACCACTTTACTCGTTAGATTTTTACTTTTTTGCATTTTTCTTTTCTCAAAAATGGCTCCAACGATTTTCTTCAAACTTGATATATCAACTACATACAAAGAGCTACAACTTTTATTTGAAACATTTCTCTGGGAAAATTCATTTAAGGGCACTTCTTGGGGAGGGGTGGGGTTAGGTTTTCATCTAAGTGCTATTTCAGTTTATTAGACAATTCTGTCATCTAAATAATGTTAATTAGAATTAAATATGTTGTTGAAATTCCGAGTTTGAAAAAAATCGGATAACCGGAAGTGCGTTTACTTTACCACTTTACTAAATAATTTATTCACTTTTTCGCAATTTTCTCAAAAATGGCTCCGACGATTTTTTTGAAACTTCGTATATAAACTAAACATGCAAAGATCTACAACTTTTATTTAAAACATTTCTCTGGGAAAATTCTTTTAAGGCACTTTTAGGGGAGGGGTGGGGTTAGATTTTCATCAAAGTGCTATCCTAGTTGATTATACAATTCTATCATCCAAACATAATTAGTTAGAAATAAATAGATGGCTGAAATTCCGAGTTTCAAGAAAATTAGTAAACCGGAAGTGCGCTTTTACTGAACAGTTTTTTTTTCAGTTTTCGACGAATTTCATTAAATTTGGTACACAAACTATACAATTTGTCAATTATCATTTTGAGAACTGGAGTAAGAGAAAGTTGTGTGAGTGTTTCACACCAGATTTTTTTTGGGGGGGGGAGTGCCTCAGCACGAGTGTGGGACTCGCACCCATTAAAAGCACCTCCTCCCTCCCACATGAGAACTTACCTTGTTCTCAGGGAAGATTCAAACGATAATAAAATGTTTACTTTTCTTTAAATTTTTCCTTTTTTTGACTTAAGGGTGACCACCACCACATACAGACCAGTTTCTAAAAACCATTTTTCTGATTCAGGAGGATCTCTTAGCAAATATAATAAGAGAAACGTAATACTATTATTATGATATGTATATATTAGCACATACTTAACTAACATCTAGTACAGCACAGATATGGTTAAAATCCATGGTAGTAATTGGTTGTTCATATTTGAAAGCAAAATTGTTCATTTCTATATATATATATATATTTTTTATTGTCTGTGGGGAGGGACCAAGTCCTATGCTATCCATAACCCTTCTGAGCCCATATAGCTACCCCAAAGTTCGGAGCCTTCTCAGTGCACTACCGGCCTCCGGACAGTGTTACAGACAACACTGTCCCATCACCTGCTTCCTATTTCTATGTCTGCACTTATCTTCTCTCTCTCTCTCTTAATGTTTTAAACACTAAATCACTTAGTGATTTGTGCTCACAATTATTGTAGAATTTATCCTTCTATGTTTCATTGAGAACACTCAATTGAGGGTGCCGTTACCCGTTGTATTTATACAGTTTATTTAAACCAATAATATTATTTAAACAAATAAAAGAAAGTACTCAATTCAATGCAAAAGAAAAATTAGACAATGTGTGCTGCTAATAAGAAAATATTTCTCAATCAAATAACTATGGTACTATGGTATAATTTACATATTTCAATGCTAATATTACCTTACAATTACACAACAACACTGTCTCATCACCGGACAGTGAACTGTAAGCTGCTCTTAGGAAGAAAAATATCTAAGGGCAGCACAGCTGGACTCGAATCTTGGACCGCCGCATTACTAGTCCAGCGCGCTACCACTGAGCTATAATCCCTTCCCTTCATTTTTATATTAGTTGATTATGGTTCACTATTTGATCTTTTTTGGAATAAAATATACGTAACTTCACATAATAATGTTTTGAATGTATCATTGCTGAAGTAAACCTATTAGTGCTTTTTGCATAATCAATATGTAGATAGAACTTTATTGTAATAACTATTTCTTTTAATATTACCATTGTAACATTTCCTGATTCATCATAACAGTACTATCTATACAGGATTGAATTTTATAAAATTGTACTTTTTTATCCTTCTGATTTAAAAAAAAAAAAAAAACAATACATGCAGGAGGAGGTGAGACATCCGATTGTGAGAGTTATAGGAAGAAAGTAGATACATCAACAGGTAATCAACAGACACAGAACATAGCCAGTTCTCAAGCTTCCTTACATAGCGCTTCATCATCGCAACCTGAAGTCCATCCTTTTTTTAAGGTTTCTTTTCTTTTTTTTTTTTGTATACATTTATTCCATCAATCTTTATATCTGTAATAACTCCCTTTTTTTTGTATTTTTTTTTTTTTTCTTTATGTTTATACAACATAGGACCCCTCTGGAAGATTTATTGTATTATATACATTTATTGCTAGAGATGAAAATGATGTTAGCGTGGAACGTGGTGAATTTGTAACTGTATTAAATAGGGAAGATCCTGATTGGTTTTGGGTGATTAGATCTGATGGCCAAGAAGGTTTTGTTCCAAGTGGATTTGTATACCCAGCGGATGTAATTCAAGGTATTTTTTTGTTTTTTGCTTGTATCTTTTTTTGTGTTTTACAACAGAATTTACTTATGATCTTAATGATCTACATTAGATCTATATTACTATAAAAAGAAGTAAAAACAAATTAGCCATTGTTAAAGATCATAGTATAATTAAGTAAATTATAAGATATATAAAATGGTATATAAGATATATAAAATGGTATATAAGATATATAAAATGTCGTCGCTTTTTAAAATTGGATTACTATAAATAGTCAAAAATATTATAATGAATTATTTTAAGTCATATTTTCTTTTTTATTATTAAAATTTGTGAAAAAATACGTAAGGAACTTTCTCTCTCGTTTTCCCCATTACGAATATATTACTAAAATCCTCCCAGAACTGAGGCAAGCTAAAACCTGCTTGGGCAATTATAAACAGAAAATATCAGAAGCGTGCATCAGTTTAAGAGTAAATAATAAGCTTCGTATGCTGACGGGTTTTCTCACGGGGCATTGCAGTCTCAGAGGCCGCTAAAGTGGCCGGGCCCATTATACGATATCACCTATAGATTCTGTGGGGAGTTGGAGGAGACTCCAATGCACGTCCTGACGGACTGCACCAATGGTCAGGCACAGTAGACCTCTTTTGGTCACAGTGCACTGTACCACAAGAAATAATTCATGTTATTTCGACCTAGATCGAAAGTAATCTGTCTCCTCGTAGACTGACTGTGCGTGCCGTCTTTTAGCTTTTTACATAGTATACATCTCAGTTTGTGGCCTTTTGTAATTTTAATCGGGTTTCTGACGTCTCTGACAAACTATTCATTTGCCATTAAATGAAAATTGTATTTTCATTTCAATCAAACTAATTGTATCATCAAATTTGATTTTTATCGTTAGGAAAATTTATGTTTTTCATTTTAGTTATAGGATAAACTTGTTTTTGTTCCTAATTTCTCAAGAATTAAAGAAAACAAAGGAAAATTAATATTATTATTATATAGGATTTAATTGGAACATTGAATCAAAATATTCCCAACTATAATTAAAAATGATATGACTTTCTTTAGAAATTTGAAATGAAGTTTTATTATAATTTACTTAATTATCTGTGAAAATGGAATAAGTAATAATTACAAAGAAAGTTTATTGGACAAATAATGATAATAATAATAAGAGAAATTTTAACGTGGGATTTTCTGTTTCTTATATCCCAGGGCACATTAACCAAATGAATAATAATCAGAATGTAAATACGGCTAATGTAAGTGGGGCAAGAACTCAGGCCAACCAACTTACAGCGGCAACTAGTGATGATTTAAGGTATCATGGCACTGAGTTGGTTATGTTATACGATTACAAGGTAAATTATTTAATTATTATTTTTGTTTTTTAAATTAATTTGTTTTAACATAACAAATGTAGATATATACAGTTTTAATATTTTTATAGGCACAAGCGCCAGATGATCTTTCTGTAAGAAGAGGCGACTGGATATATGCAGATTTAAATAATCAAACAGTGGATGGATGGTTGTGGGCATACGCTCCAAAGACGAGGAAATATGGATTTATACCAAAAGCATATGCCCGACCTCCAGCAATGACAAGCCTTTAATTAAGATGAACTCAGCTTTATAAACAAGTTCATTTATACGTGGGGAAGATAATAATAACGAAAAATACCAAGTAAGTGTTATTATTTTTTTTTTCTTACTTAATGCATTTAATTAACTATTTTGTTTTGACATTAGAAACATCTTTTATGGTAATTTTATACTCATATCACGTCACCACACTCGGATTAAAAAATAAATAAAAACATCGACCTCTCCCTTACTACTGCTCAGTAGTTTTTGATATCAAAATATAATAGAAGCTACAGCTTTCTTTAAAGTACAAAGCGCAATTCCAAAAACTGTAAAGTCCTGTTCGTTGTTAAAAAATAGCGAAGATTTTGGAAAGTATGAAATTTGTTTCTTAACAAATTGTGCGATAATATACCAAATTGTTTGTAATTGTTGGTCGTTAAGTTCAAATGGTGGTATTAAATGTCGGCTTATCGGCAGACATTTAGCGTTTTAAATATTAATGTTTTTTTGTTTTTTTAAATTCAGACCCGACGTTTCGGGTTCATCTCCAGAGGGCTCTCTCAAAATATGTTAAGATAGAAAATTATTGCAACATTTCATTTTGATTGTGATAATACTTGTGAAAGTATACTGTTGGCTAAGAGTGAGGAGGAAAAACCCGGGAGAGGAGCCAGGTTTGAAGTAAAAATAAAATCTGGTGTGAAACACTCACACAACTTTGTCTTACTGCAACTTACAAAATTGAAATTGACAAATTTTAGATTTAGTATATCAAATTTAATGAAAGTCGTCGGCGTTTTTATGGTGGAGAAAATCGCACCACCGGTTTTACCACTAATTTTCTTAAAACTCGGAATTTTGGCAGTCTAGTTAGTTCTAATTAATTTAGCTTAGATGGTAGAATTTGATAATCAAGTAAGATAACCAAATAAAAGTTGTACCTCTTTTAACTTATACTTAGTTTAAAGAATATTGTTGCAGCTGTTTTAAGAGAAAATAGAAAACGGAATAATGCTTTTCAGTAAAAACGCACTTCCGGTCGTCCGATTTTCTTCAAACTCGGAATTTCAACAACATATTTAATTCTAATTAATATTATTTAGATGATAGAATTGTGTAATAAATTGAAACAGCACTTTAGAGGAAAACCTAACTCTACCCCTCTCCTAAAAGTGCCCTTTAATGAATTTTCCCAGAAAAATGTTTTAAATAAAAGTCGTAGAACTTTTTATGTGTAGTTGATATGCCAAGTTAAAGAAATTGTTGGTGCCATTTTTTAGAAAATCGCCAAAAAAAGAAACCATTCAGTAAAGTGATATTTTCGGTTGAGGAATTTGATACATATAACTTACTGTAGGATCCCAAGGCTAAACGGGATATCAAGTTTGAACTTTCTGCGATATTTTGTTTTTGAGCTATGCTGTTCATTTACATGCACACACATCATTTTGTAAAAACCACTTTCATGGACTCACTGGACTTCAAAACGTGTATTTCCGGTAAAAACTCGATATTGGAAATTTGACACGATTACAATACTTCCTCTTACTAGGAGTAAAAAAAAGGTAAACATTATTATAATATATTTATAACATGTGTGTGTGTTTTTAAATAACCAACCATAACACAGAATAGAAATATCGGAGAAGCTCAAACCGGATATTCGATTAGTTATCAAGGAAATCCGATGGACTTCGAAAAAATCCATCAACCGGAAATATAAATTTAATATATATATATATATTTTTTTTTTAATAGTTAATGCAAGAAAAATCTGTAATTTAGATATTGTTTAGAACTTTATTTATTTGTAATAATAGATTTTGAACATGATTAAAAAATTTCGATCCTTAGCTTTATTTTAATCTGTATGTCGATCAGAATCAATAACTCAAAAGTTTTTTTTTTTTTTTACTAAAATTTTGTAAAAAAAATTTTATTTTTTAATTCTTTTTAATTTTTGTGTATGCTTTATTTTTCACATCAATCCAAATCAAAACTTAGTTTAAAAAATTAACACTACAAGATATTATTTATCCAGCGGATTGATTGTACGTATTAATAATAGATTGTTTCAATACATGTTATTTATTATTAATAAAAGAACTTAGTGTCCCATTCTTACTTTCTCTTATTCCTAGTAAGAGGAAGTATTGTAATCATGCCAAATTTTCGATATCGGAATATTCACCGGAAAAGTGTTTTTTTGAGGTCCCCTAAATCCAAAAAAGTAGAAAATGGTCTGTGTGTATGTGTGAACAGCATAGCTCAAAACGAAAAGTCGTAAAAAGTTCAAACTTGATATTCCGTTTAGGTATCATCATGGGATCCGACAGTGGGTCATCTGTAAAAATTTCTCAACCGGAAGTACCAATTTACTAGTAGGTTTTTTTACTTTTTTGCGATTTTCTCAAAAATGGCTTCGACGATTTTCTTGAAACTTGGTATATGAACTACACATCCAAAAAGCTACAACTTTTATTTGAAACATTTCTCCTGATAATGCCATTTAAGGGGGCTTTTTTTGGGGGAGAGGTTTGGTTATATTTTTCTCTAAAGTGCTATCATAGTTGATTACACAATTCTGCCATCCAAACAAAATTAATTATAAATAAATAGATGGCCAAAATTCCGAGTTTCAAGGAAATTAGTAAACCGGAAGTGTGCTTTTACTAAACAGTTTTTCAGTTTTCGACGAATTTCGACGAACTCCAACGAATTTCGTTAAATGTGGTACACTAACTATAAAATTTTTCAATTTCAATTTTGAAAACTGGAGTAAGAGAAAGTTGTGTGAGTGTTTCACACCAGATTTTATTTTACTCTATATATCGATCAGATTCGATAACTGTTTGAAAAAAAAAAAAATTGGAATATATTTTATTACTCTCATATTTATTGAATATCGTTAGTTTGCAGGCTGAAAAAATGGTACTCTACTTATTGAATAATAATATCGGAAATTTCGCTCTTCATATCTCCGTTCATGTTTGTAGTAATGACGTTTTGTTCACAATACAATTGTGTTAATGTACTGGGCACATTTTGTCTTTGATTTTCGATTTTATATATATTTTGTGCAATGATTTTTTTTAAACTGTTGCTGTTTTTTATTTTTTTTTTAAAGAAAAAATATAATATTTATTGTGATAAGATTAAGTATAAAACAAAGATATATTATTACCAGGAGACAGGGGAGTCTCTAAACTAACGTGAAATCTTTTTTACTTACTTAATCCCCAAAAATTATTTAAAAATAAATTTAACAAATAAATTTTTAAATTAAAAAAAAAATATATATTTAGTATTATTGTAAATATTAACATACTGTCAATTCATGTACGTACTGAATTTCTTTTATTTAATTATGCATAATTATTGAGAATTTCCGTTTTAAGTTATGTTTTCTTAAAGATCACCAGTTGTTAAAATAATTAATCTCAACGGATTTAGCCGGTATATTTAGTTAATAGATAATGTTGAGGTTCCAGCATGCGTATTCGAAAAATTGCTTTTAAAATGAACTATAAAGTTTTATGAATTTTTAGTTGGTAATGAGAGAATCACGAGTATGAGTGCTCATGGTAAAGGTCATTACTAAGCCCCGTGCTAAAGTAATAAAGTTAGTAAAGTACTGCCTTTTATCCCAGGCGGGCTTAGTCCATTACCGATCAAGTCTCGTGGACCACGATGGATTGCTAACATACTTTACTGTGTAATATTTATATTTTCTAATTTGCTCGACATCAAGAAATAAGTATTTTTATAGTTATTTATAATTTTTTTTTTTAAGCAGGCACTTCCTCGAATAAAACATTATTATATAAATACTTTTGAACAAAAATAAATTTAAAAAAAAACTTTGATTTTTTTGCTTTTTGAAAAAAAATATACACTTCGTAACGTTATATTACGGAGGTGATGCAGTTAGGCGAGGAAGGGGGTTGGGCGGCCAGGATAGGTGTGAGCACTCAATTTTAGGGTGCCGTTACCCGTTTATTTATACAGTCTATTTAAACCAATAATATAATTTAAACAAGTAAAGAAAGTACTCAATTCAATGCAAAAGAAAAATTGAAAATGTATGCTGCTAATAAGAATATATTTCTCAATCAAATAACTATGGTACTATGGTACAATTTACATATTTCAAGGCTAATACCTTACAATTACAGAACCAGGTATCCAAACATTAACACTTAGAGTTTACATAATATATCTATAATATTTATTTATTCTTAACTAATATTTATTATCTTACTATATCAAAAGTTAGATATTTTATAATAGGTGTTAAATCGTCTTTACAAACATACTTAATTACAAATACAGTCAATTAGTTACACCGGTGACGTTGAGGAGGCGATGTCGGGAGAGGTCAAACACAGATGGACAGACTGACAGTTGTAGCTGGTCTCTCGAGGATATGCGGTCATGCGATCAGTGCGCTTGAGCCCACTTCACAATGATCGTCGTGAATGGCCTACAGCTGTATTACCTCTAGCGTAAGGTCAATTCGTAATTGATTCGTAATTACGAGCGGCTTCATTATTAGCTCTCTCATAGGTACCTCACAGCTAGCAGCTGACTAACTAACTCCTCTCTCCAGTCCCTATCCTCTCGCATGGTTGCTCTCCCCCCCACTCTAATGCGTCTATTCGTCAGAGATAGCATCACTTCAATATTCACTTGTCACACTCGTATGTATCTACTTAGCTACATAATACTTACTTATTTAACTACGTGATGACGTAGCTACTAAACATAATGTCACAACTTTAGCGATCGAATTAAATTCGAATACGTTGATATACTAAAAGCAGTCATTTGCAGTTTAATATAAATCCGGTCCGGAAGACCATTTTTTTCCAATTTCAACATCTATGGTCATTATGCGCCCGGAGCCTTCTCAGTGCACTGCCGCCGGCCTACGGAACGAGTGCTTATTCGTTACAGACAATACTGCCCATCAACGGACAGTAGTAAATAAATAGTAAGTAAATATATTTGCAAGTATTACGCGTTGATTGTGGTCATTAATTATATAAAAAACGGTATAAGAAATTTCCAGCAAACATATGGTTTATATCCAGCCTATCGAAAGAATTAATTAACAGTGTAATTAGATTATTAATAGTCTTCTTAAGAGAACATACCAAGGAATCGTTGAACTGAAAGTACTAAAACAGACATAAATTTTAATCTTAACAAGATTTGCTTAAAATTTAGGTATTCTTAATTATTTTTTTTATTAAAAAACTTATTTTTTTGTAGATTTAAAAAAAAATTTTTTTTTTTTTGTGAAATACATAACTTACGCCTATTTCATTGTCGTAACAATTATACTGGATAAAAATAAATATTTTATTTCCATAAACTAATTTTTCAATCACAGTACTTTGTATACTATGCTCTATGTAAGCAGATATAATAGTTTTTAACATGGTAAGCAAATGTAAAAGGATGATGTGGGAGGAGGTTACGTTTTAAGCTTACTTAATAGTTTTCCTTAGAACAAATTTGAAAAATCATAAATATTTAAAAAAAAAACTAACTATATATATAAAAAAAATCTTTTGATATTATTTCCGCCAGTGAACAATGGTGATCTTCTAGATAATAAAAACTAGCTAAAAATTCCTCATAAAATAAAATAAAAATTAAAAAGCAATGTAACCTGTGATTATTATTATTTATTAATATCTAATTTTTGGGGAGATTATAAAATTAAATTATAATAAAAAGACAAAATGTAATATAAATTAATTTGCTAGTAATTACAATACATAATTACCAAGCATTTAACTGATATAAAAAAAAAACTTTATGTACAAAGAAAAACCATAAATTATTTAGATTTTAGGTTATTTGTATTTGTATTTTTTTTTTAATTTTTTTTTTTTATATTCGTCTGTTAGAAATCTTTATATAAATATGAGACTAGTTTATAAAAATAATACTTCATAAACATATTATAAATTTTACTTAATAATTATTTGGTAAATATGCAAGCGTATTTTATGTAAACAAATATGGCCGCGCCTCTCCAGAACATTCCATCGCGTTTATCGATATTTATGTTCGATATAATCTCGATTTTTTTTTTTTTTATCAAGCAGTGTATTATTTTCCCTTTTATTTTTATTGAACATTATTTTACATAGTATGTGTTTCATGTCTACAGAATTAATAGCAGCAGACGAAATTTGAACGTATCTCTTAGATACTCACCTCTTACCTACAATTGTACTTTTAAAAGCCGCTCCAAAATGTTGTCCTAAAAACTAGTAAAGTATAAATGTTTTATTTATTACACGGATACTTTTTTAAAACCTTCTAATAACATTTAACTACAATCCCAGGACTCTCCATGAAGTTCAGGGGAACTTCTTTTTCGGCCATGCCAAAATCGTTCTACTTTGATCCACAGGCGTTTAGTATATATTCACTGCGACACTAAGGCAACCGTAAATCTGGTGTGAAACACTTACTGCAATTTAAAGTCAAGGTTGAGAAACTTATAATTTTTACTAAATGTTTACTATTCTTCAAATTTTTTGAGGAAGTATCGCCGCAGAAACAGAAACAGAAACAGATCTCAGAAATTCTCTATAATCAATTGAATTTTCCCGGTGAAATGTTTTAAATAAATTTGTAGGTCTTTGTTTATTTAGTGTCTATTATAAGTTTAAAGAAAATCGTTGGATTTATTTTTGAGAAAATCGCAAAAATTAAAAATTCATTCAGTAAAGTGTTACTGCCGGTTGACAGATTCTGATCAAAACATTATTGTCAGGTCCCATGTTAGCATTTAAACTAAGTTCAAGTTTCAACTTTCTACGATTTTTCCGTTTTTGAATGTGAAGCTAACAGATTATTTCCAAAAACCACTTTTTCCGACTCTGGGGACCTCAAAACGTGTATATCCGGAGAAAACTGGGTATGGAAAATTTTGACGCTATCGCAATACTTTCTCTTACAGCAGTATGAGAAAGAAAAACATAATTTTTTTCACGAAAAAGTCAAACATGGAAAATGTTTATTATTTTCTTTTTTTTTTTAATCCTGTCCAGAAAATAATAGAAGTAAACATAGAAATAAAACACAAATTCTTGGTTATTGGTAATCCCAATTGTGAATACGTTAAAAGTTTTCTTTTTTTAAGTTTTATAATTTCAACCACACAGAATAAATGTAAAGAAAGTCAAGATAAAAAACGCCTACTTAATTTTAACAATACTTTATTGTATTTTCATAAGTTTATATCAAACACATATTTTAAATTCGAAATTGTTAATACACACAGTATAATAATGCAGGTAACTGGTTCGACGGTTTCCGTAAATGTTCGGCACTCATTCGGGAAGATGCCATCACGATTTTTATCAAATAACCTCCCATTAAACATTTTCAATGTTAATAGTAATAAGCCCGGGTTCGATTCCAGTGCTACCCTTAGATTTTTTTCTTCCTAGGAGCCTCTACAGCTCACTGTTCAGTGATGGACAGTGTTGTCTGTAGCGAGAAAACACTGTCCGGAGGCCGGCAGTGCACTGAGAAGGCTCCGGGCGCTAATGCCCATAGATGAAGCGCCTTAAATTAAAAAAAAAAAGACAGTTATGGCTAGACTAGTCGATGTTCGTTTGCACTTTTAAGGCTGTACGAAATAAATGAATCTATTGCATTGCTCTTTGAGCAATGTCGCTACAGATTAAATTTTATTAATGGCCATTGAACAATTTACTCAGTAATGGATTGCAGTATGGATTTTATTCTGAAATTATATTTTTGATAAACTAGATTTTTTTATATAGGTCATTTTATTTAAGTCGAGAATAAAAATAAGATTTAAGTCGTGTGTTCTTTAAACATTTTAATATATATAAATATACGTACACATATTTCTGCTGAAGAAGTTAATATTTCAACATTCTGCAGTAATCAACATAAAAATTCTTTCTCTTTGCATCTGTAAGAGAAAGAAATATAATCTACAAAACCAACTTTTATTTCTTATGTTTTCCTATTGTATGGTCAAATATTTTAATTCCTTTTAATAATGACGCATTCGTTAGAAAATATTTTATTTAAACAATCACGGATCGCTAGATCAGAAACGAATAAATAAATGTGAAAACGAGATATTACTTCTTAAATTAAACTGGGACTATCAATGACTGTCTGTGTGTTACATCAGCCTGAACACAGAGCGTTCAACCGGTCACTCGCAAGCGTCCTTGGTACGATGTTAAATTCTTAGTATTGTCATTTACGTTCAGATATAAGGTGCGTATGCATTCATTTTCTTTTTTTACATAACAATTGCTACCCAAACTAATTTTTCCAATAATATAAATGCGATATGTTCCATATATTTGTTACACATCTTTATTCAGTTATCAGTTATTAATTATAGAGAATTTTACTTATATATTAATATAAACAAAGATCATCGATCGCGTAATTGTTGCTAAAACAATGTAATAAAGCAGAAACTTTCTTAATATGTCATCTTTTTTATCAAACTATGGCTACTAATCGTGCACTGTTTTTGGTGGCAATACAAGGACGCGTTATAAAGGTAGGTAATGTGAATGCTGCTATTTTGAAACAAAAGTGGATCTTATGGAAGAGAAGTTTAGGTTATTTTCTCTATATAAATCTAACAATTAAAGGTGTAAAATAGGTCTGCATTTCTTTTGAATAGAATTTTATTTCAAAAACAATTTCTTTTCATTTTCTTTCTGTTCAATTATTTTTATAGCATTTTTCAATCAAATTAAAGCTTTTTCTCAAACAAAGTAAAACTTTTATCTATCAAATGTTTTTCAACCAAATTTAAACAGTTGGATCTTATGGTTGTAATGTTATGGAGAAAGATATAATTTGGTTATACAATTTGATTGAACATATGTTTGATTTGATTTACTTTGTTTGAGAAAAGGGCTTTAATTTGATTGAAAAATGCTCTAATGGGATTATATCAATGCGATAATGTCATGACTATTAACAACATAATGTTTCAATGTTATTTAGTGAAAGAAGGTTAGAATTAAACTTGAATGAAAAGTTCCCTTGTTTTTATATTTATATATATAATGTGCCGTCAAAATACAAAAATAACTTCTATTTTTTATTGTTTATTTTGGTTAAATTTAAAAATTGCTATTACCTTTTGATACCTGTTTTTTTTTTGAAAAAAAAAAAAAATTAAATTTTTGTTTGTGGTGCTAGGGATTATTAATATACTGTTAAAAGTAATTTATTGATTACTGTTTGCAACAGTATTACTTATTCTTATAAGTTAGCCGTTATAGTGGGATTAATTATGAGATATACTCTAAATGTTCTAAATTTCATTTTAGTTTTTTTTTTTTTTAGTATCTAAGATTATTATTAATATACTAGTGTTTTTTTTTCTTTATTTTAATTTTAATAAGTCTACTGAAAACAAAACAAAATAAAAACTTGTTATTTTTATAATTGTTCATTCAGTATTTTTAGCTTTATTAGAAAAAAAAAAAATCAAAATAAAAATGAAACAAAATTGTTACTCAAAATATTTTATTGTGTTCATAAAACACTTTTACTTTATTTTTATTTTAGCCGTTTAGTGTGCCATTGATACTTTTTTAATATACTAGTATCAAAATGAACTGACATGATTTTATTAATAAAAAAAAAAAATATCAGAACTTTTTCTTTTATTTTTTATATACTTTTTTTTTATTATATTTAATCAATTGTTCATCTCCTCTCCTATGTAATATATAATAATGTAATTTATTGAAGCAATTGTGAATATAAAATTTCCTAAGTGTCCTACAATGTACAATTTTTATTTGTGTTTTGTTTTTAAAAATTAAGTTAATTACTATATTACAATCTTGCCATTAAATGTGAATATAATTTTTAATGCATAAATGTGCTCAATATATAATGATGCCTTAGTGCTTTGTTAAATAATCCAAGAGATATTTATATTTTTTTATATTTTACGATTAAAAAAAAAAAAAGAAAAAAGAAATGAATGAAATATTGTGTAAGTATTATACTACATTTTTATTTTTCTAGATTTGCATAAATTGTAATAATATTTCACACAGAAACAAAAAAAAAAAATCTAGCTAAACAAACGCTAATTTGAATATTACCAAAGTTTTTTGTCTTCATATTGCTGCTTATTTTATTTTATTTTTTAAATACTAATAATAATTTGTTGCAGAAGTTTAGTATACGCATCCTGTGTACCTCCGGCTCACTATCGGTGATCAGGTTATTGCTTCGCAAGTCAAGTTTTTTAAGTATAGGATAGTAGGAAGGTGCCGAAATTGTTGTGTGTGATTGCTGAATTTTCCTGAACGGTTTTTGTCCAAGAGTTGGGAAAGCGACAATTATATCAATATAAATAGTGCATTACCTCGATAAGTAAATTTGACACTTGGCATTAATTTATATATTTTATAAAACAAATTATTATAAAAAAAAAAGTATCCTTACAAAATTAAATAATCTGCACACTTTCTTTTCATATTTACATTTTTTTTTTTTCAAGAAAGTAAAACAAATATAATTTTGAGTAATTAAAATTTGAATTTATGATAAATCCACTTAAAGAAGATCCACAATCACAATGAGTTATGTACAGTGAAATTCTTGCTTACAGAAATATGCAGCCAAACAAATTACGGTAACCTAATTGGTACAAAATTCATAGATTTTAAACACTAGATAAAAAGGGTTTTAATTTATTAAATAATAGAAATTTTTTTTAAATATGTGTTATGAGCGGCGAATAGAGAGTGAAAATATTACTGCTTTGGAAACTGGGTCCAGTCCATAAAAGTTCGAATCGCTGATATAAGTGATTTTTTTTTTTTTTTTTACGAGATACCTTAGTGATAACAAACAAATACAAAAAATACAATTAGTGGAACAAAAAATACAAATAAAAACAGGAAATAGGAACAATGAAAGAATATTTGCTTTCTCGTAATAATTTTCTCTCCTAAAAAAAGTATGCCTATTTCCCCACTATTAAAAATCATTATGTTAACCCATTTTCCAAATAATTCGAGATTTTTTCCTGTAAATGGCTTTGATTTTAATTAGCATTTTATAGATATCCCACCAAATTTTGTTAAGATAAATAGCTGCTATGCTTCCTACTTTTCCCTATATTTGGAGTTAATATTTATAATAGCTGGTAATTAGGGACCAGAATTGGAGATTCATTAGTTTTGGCCAATAGAAATTTTATTTCAATCAAAATCACCTCATATTACAAAAATTCTTAAACGTACAAAAACTCCAAACTTAAATTGTGAGATGTGCCTCAGTCATACGATCAGAGTAATTTTCTGAGGCGAGAAAAGAAAAAAAAACGAAAGAAATAGAATAAAATTTCAATGAAAGAAATGTAGTCCTTTAATAGTGGAGCTTCGCCTCACATTCCAAACATTTTAAACAGTAATCTTGCGTAATAGTGTCCTTGTGGTCAAGGTCATTTCTTTCTAGCCGAGATAGAATCTAGGAGTGGGCATGCATTCAGACACTGTTCCTGGTTCTGTTGTGTTTAATTTTTTGGAGTGTGAAGTTCTTTCTTGTACCTTTCGTTTTCTTTGTTTCCTCCCTAAGGTGTTTTCGAAAAAGAATATTACTTGGATCTTCTTAAAATTTTAATACGCTGAGATCTACCTTTGAAAAAATTAGTTTTTTAATATCTCACATGAAACAAATATTTTAACGTTTATTTTATTTGGATAAGTAACTTTTAGTTTGTTTTTAAAATGCTTTCAATGTCAAAGTCAAATTTAGAATGTCATTTTTTTTTTTTGGTCGCTTATTTAATTGCCACAAATTTCGTATGGATTTCTTTTTACAGCAATCATTATAAAAATTTATTAATTAGTCAAAAATCATAATTTCTTATTTTCATTTAAATTTGTTCATTGTCCGTTTGCGTGGAGGCAGAGCTGTCTTTTTGAGTTTCCTTTTCATTGACTTACTTTCCTTAAGAACCTTAGCTAGATTAGTTCCTTAAGAACTAAGGAAATATTTAAAAAAAATTATAGTAAAGAAATATTAATTGTATAACATGTTACGATTTGTAAGAAATTTGTTTGATCGAATATATCTCATCCTGTTTGTCCAATGGTTTTCAATCAATTTTTAAATTATGTTTTAAGTTTAATCGTTGCCGCGAGTTGATTGATAAGCCTTCAAAATTCCTCGGATAGAGATCAATGAACCTAAAGGCAGGGACAAAGTAGCGATCTCTAACCATGTAATTTGTTTAAAGCTCGGCAACTAGTTGTGACACCTAGAGCTCCATCCATGTTAAGCTCCGCCCATTGGTAAAGCTTCTTAGTAGCTGTGACGTCATCTAGCTCCGCCCAAAGGTTTCACAACTAAGTTGCCTAGCTATTAATATTATAATTTTTAATGCGACACACCCAAAATCTTTTAAGTCCATGTTATAAAATCAACTATTTCATGAATCTAACTTTGAGACCTTCCGAATTGCGGAATTGTATTGCGTTTTGTTTTATATTTATATATAAAATCTTTTCTATTTTCTAAAAGATTGATACTTACACAATTAATGTTTATATGTTGCATATTGTTCTATTTCCTTATCGTGTATTTAAATGTAAGTTAACTGTTACATTGGAAATTACGAAACCACAACGAGTTTTGAGATTAATCAAAATAATTGTAAGATATTTTGCATAGCCTAGTACAATTCATTTCATTCATAAAACAATTAAGATTAATTTTTTTTAATATTCTGCATGATTGGTGCTACCATGGGATGCTTATGCTCAGCTTTTTATCATGCCATTTTTTTTTTTTTTTTTTTTATATTTTATAAATATTAAAATTAACTTTTTCTGAAAGGAAAAGTTTGAAAAAAAAAGAAATATATACAAATCTCGACAAGTAATTTTTTTTTAATTTTGATAAAACTTTTATTTATTTATTCACTTCACACAATGAGCAGCAGTTCAACGAATAAAGATCTACTTAGTAATCACTCAGCTAATTCCACAAGTATGTGTGTATGCGTACGTATGAGACAAGCCGTGCACAGCACACATATACACACACACACACACATCACATACAACTAGTTTAGGGGCCAGACTAGGCTTACTTCTCAAGTCTCAGTAAGTTTTCCCAAACTAACTTTATTTTTAGTACATGTGCAGAATTGTTGATGAGTATGGACAGAAGGCAATTTTTATTTGCCAAGGTGTCTTTTGTTAAATTGCAAGAAAGATGGATTATTTGGGATTTCTCAGGGTTTAATTATAGTTTTATTATAAATGTTATTATACTTATTTTTTAAAAAAAATTAATAATTTCTGTAATTAAAAAAAAATAAATAAATATATAAATTTGTAATAAAAATTTTAATTTTAAATAAATAATAATATATTTATTCATACCTCATATAACCTATCCCTTCTGAAAATAAGAACTCACCATTCAACATCAGTTGTTAAATGTGTAATGAAGCACCTAATTAGTGATTGGTGACTTCTTATTAACTACCAATTATTGAAGCAAACCTGAAATCAGTAGAAAAATACAATCATAGATAGACATTAAAAAAGTGAGTACATAATTATTCATATGATAAACAAAGTTTCATCATGGTAAATGCGTCATTTTTAATGTACCATCAGCAAAAGTGCAACAAAACTGTTTCAAATAATCACATAGATGTTAATCAAAATTTTAAGAAAATCTTTGATGCTACATTGTAGATAATTGCATAAAAAAGGATGATCAATTTTGACATTTACACATACAGATCAATTTCTAAAAAAATCACTTTTTTGTGCTCAAGGAACCTCAAAATATGTATGTGAAAGCTCAATTTCGAGGAATTCAATAAATTTGACGAGGAATACAATAAATACTTCGTCTTTTAGCAAGAGAAAGCAAAAAAAAAAAAATGCTGATATTTGGATGGTAAGTTAAAGAAAAATAGTAATTTTTGAGAAAATAAAGAAAAACACACATTTGTAAAATGTCTGTCACTGACTTTCATAGAAACTGCTTGCATCTCGCCTTCTATGGTAGTGTATTTTCCTTAAATAATACCGGTGAATTTTTCCCAATATACTGTGTGTGACATAATCCTTGAAAAAAAAAAATCTGATGTGTAACCCTCATAAAACTTTCACTTACTCCAGTTCTCAACATTATAATTGACAAATTTTATAGTTAGTGTACCAAAATATAATCAAATTCGTCGAAAACTGAAAAAACTGTTCAGTAAAAGCGCACTTCCAGTTTACTAATTTTCTTGAAACTCGGATATTTATTTCCAATTAATTTGGTTTGGATGATAGAATTGTATAATCAACTATGATAGCACTTTAGAAAAAACATAACCCCACCCCTTCCACTAAAAGTGCCCTTAAATGAATTTTCCAAGAGAAATGTTTTAAAATAAAAGTTATAGATCTTTGTATGTTTAGTTTATTTAGGAAGATGGAAGCCTTTTTGATGTAATCTCGAAAAAGTGAAAACATCATTTACGAGGTGTGTAAATAAAGTAATGAGACTGATTTTTTATCTTTTTTTTATTCAAATAAAAATTACAATTCAGCAGTGTGTCCTACGAAGTAACTACCTTGGGAAGCCACACAACGCTGAAGACGTTTCTTCCATTCGTCTTAGCAGTGGTGGAACTCGGATACTGGAATAGACTTCAGTTGGTCGGTTACGGCTGTTTGAATATTCTCCAATGTTCCAAAATGACGTCCCTTGAGGAGATTTTTCAATTTGGGGAACAAAAAAAAGTCACATACACTCAAGTCGGGTGAATAAGGAGGCTGAGGAGCCACAGAAATGTTATTACTGGCCAAATACTCATTAATTACTCAAAACTTTTTCGGAACCATTTTTGCACAAATTTTTCTCGTCCCCAATTCATTAGTCAAAATTTGATGAACGGTTGTGTGAGTCAAATTCAACTCTTCGCCGATCATTCGGACTGTCAAACGACGATCTGAACGCACGAGATCGCAGATTCTGCCAATATTTTCGTCGGTTCTTGAAGATGAAGGCCTTCCGCTGCGAGGCTCGTCTTCAATGATTCCCTTCCGTCTGCAAACGATTTAAACCACCTAAAAACCTGTGCTCTCGACAAAACATTGTCTCCATAGGCCTGGCTCAGTTTTCAAACGTTTCCGTTGCACTGTGCCAAAGTCTGAAGCAAAACCTGATAGCACAACGTTACTCGTAATTGATACCACTCATTTTTAAAACGCACTGAAAAAAACCTTGCTCACAAAAAAAGTCACTACGGACAGTGCAACAACTCTAGCATTTTCAAATTTGCACTGGACGTGTATCAGATGTTTACTTGCCCTACCATGCATGCGCTGCGTCTCCAGTGTTGCCAGATCGAACACTAGAAAATCAGTCTCATTAACTAATGAGAAAATCAGTAAATTAAGTAATTTACACACCTCATAAGCGGTAAAGTAAACGCACTTTCTGTCATCCGATTTTTTTTTGAACTCCGAATTTCAACAACATATTTAATTCTAATTAACATTATTTAGATGACAGAATTGTCTAAAAAAAACTGCAGTAGCACTTGATAGGAAGTCGTAACCCCACCCCTTCCCCAAAATTACCCTTTAATGAATTTTTCCGGAGAAATGTTTCAAATAAAAGTTGTAGCTCTTTGTATGTGTAGTTGATGTAACCAAGTTTCAAGAAAATCGTTGGAGCCATTTTTGAGAAAATCGCAAAAAAGTAAAAAAAAAAAAAAAAAAAAAAGCTAGAAAAGTGTTACTCCGGTTTTGAGGAATTTTGCCAGATAACGTACTGTCAGATCCTATTGTGATACCTAAACGGAACATCAAGTTTCAACTTTCTACGTTTTTTTTTTTTCGTTTTTTGAGCTATGCTGTTCAAATACATACTAATACCACACACTAAAAACCACTTTTTTTTTTTGACTCCGGGGACCTCAATACGGATATTTCCGGTGAAAAGTCGATATCGAAAATTTGACACGTTTACAATACTTCATCTTGAACTAGGAGTAAGAGAAAGTAGTAATCTTGAAGGCTAAATGAATGTGGTTCTTCCGTATGCTTATGACGATAATTTATGATCTTCGATCTATCTAAATCTCATTCCAAGGATGATCTAATAGAAATTTAGTACAGCGTCCTTAGTATCTATCTTTGAAAACCTGGTAAAACGTAAAATTTTTAAAGTACTCTGATCTATGAGTTTCTGTTAAAAATAAACTCTACATTCTTGGCAGTATCCAATAAATGAAGGACAGACTTTCAAAGGAATGTTGAAATTTGATGGATCTTACATTTCCAAAAAAAATAAAAAAAATATGATAATTATAATAAAGACTTTATTAAATTTTTTTTATTACAAAAGAGATCATATTAACAAACAAATTTTTCAAATATTTTGTGGAATAAACAAAGTAAATCTTATTCCATTTTGCTGACAGGCAAACTCATGCTGTTGAGACGAGCTGAGAGAGAGAAATCACTCTGATAATATTCAGCCAATAATTATTTTCATCAAATTAAACTAAACTAAAATGCATTATTTTTAGTTATTAATCTTGTGGAAACGTATACAATTTATTATAAATACGAAAATAAAACGGATGCAAGTAAACAAAATCTGCAATAAAACTCACATGACTTTCTCTTACTCTAATTAATACAACTTTAAACAATAATTTTCATTAAAATTGCAACGTTATAATGTTTAGTTGGGCTAACCGTAAAAATGGTGATGGGGGGGAGTTATCCTTTCTCCATTTAGTCTTATATGGAGCGCTCTATTCCAAACCAAGAAAGCTTGTGGAAATTTAAATTTAAAGTAACTGACAGCATTCCACAAGCACGTGTTTAAAGAAAGCTCAAGTTCAAAGGAAACTGTTTTCGAGAAAATTAATAAAAGTCAGAGATTATTGCGTAAAGTCGCACTTCCGGTTAACAAATTTTCTCCAAATTTGGAATTCTATCAATGCTTCTAATGTTTAGTAATGTTATATAGGTGAACCATGTAATATACTAACCATATTATACAATGAAGAGATATTTTAGACGCTCCTGTTTCCCCCCGGAACCTCCGCCCAAAAATAAATTTTTCCAGGGAAATGTTCAAAAAAAAAGTGATAGGTCTTTATGTGTGAGATTAGTATACGAAGTTTAAAGAAAATCCGTGGAGCGTTTTCGAGAAAATCCGTTGGAGCGTTTTCGAGAAAATCAAGGAAAACTGAATAAATTAGTCTGTAAAGTTGCACTTCCTAATAAAATACCTAAACAGAATACCAAATTTGAGCTTTCTGCGACATTTTGTTTTTGAGATATTCTGTTATACACACACACACACACACACACACACACACACACTCAGAGACCATTTGCTAAAAACATTTTTTTCGTATTCAGATGATCCCAAAACATGTATTTTCGTGGGTAATTCAATTTCCAAAATTTGACACGAGTAAGAGAAAGTAAAAAAAAACGAAGTACAGACTTTAAATTGTAATAATTAAAATTCTTGAACAAATTAAATCTATGTGGACCACCCGAGTTTATAATATTTGAATAATCTTACAAATTTTATCCAATTAATAATATTTTAAATTCTTCTAAATTATTATTATTTATTAATTTTTTTAAGGACTTGAATTCTTTTAAAGGTTGGATACACGGTAATAAAATGAAAAACATCTTCAACACTGACTGGCAGATTGCATAGAGAACATTTTATTACTTGTTTTAATTGAATATTTGCTTTAATATAACAATTCGCCACGACATTTTATTAAACAACTGGCAGTATGTGCGCCTATCCTATTCGTGTATAATATATTATTTGTTGGTTTTAAACTTTTATGCAAAATATGACTACCAATTCATCTGCCCAGCCATCTCTTTATAATTATTATATAATTAATTTTAAATTTTTCTTTGGAAATAGTCTTTTATTTTTGCATGTTTATTGTAGAAATCAGAAGTATTAATATAAAAAAAAAAAGTTTTTTC
>JAAEAF010008517.1:0-13060 GCA_011037195.1 Triatoma infestans
CAAAATAAAATATGTATTATTCTAACAAATTATTTATATATTCTTACAAAAAAACATACAAAATATGTATTATTCTAACAAATTATTTATATATTCTTACAAAAAAACATACAAAATATGTATTATTCTAACAAATTATTTATATATTCTTACAAAAAAACATACAAAATATGTATTTTTCTAAAAAAAAAAAAATTATCGGTAAACCGCATTAAAAAAGCTTTTTCATTTACCGGTAAATGTAAAAGTCGGTAAATTTACATTCCCTAGCTGCAACATTACTGAACAATTTTCAGCGACTTTTTCCATAATAATTAGTAATTAATAATTTAATGATTCTCCATAAAGATACTACCAGGTTTCATTAAACTTGGTATACTCTAAGCAAACATACAGAGAACACTTTTTGATTTTTGTTTGAAACAGTATTCTGAGAAAATTTATTTTACAATGGTTCTGATGGTCTGTGGAATGTCCATGCTTTTTTCAAAAAATTAGAAAACCACTTTAAACATTTAGTAAAAATTTTAAGTTTCTAAATTTAACTGTGTCAATTGCAGTAAGAGAAAATAAATGTGAGTGTTTCACACCAGATTTTTCTTACTGCCTTAAGAGGAAAACATGAGTGTCCCTCCTTAACTTGGAAAACATAGGTTTTTATCTATTGGTTTCTCTATGTATATGTATATATTTTGGGGCACCATATTTTTTTTTTGACAATTTATGCTAAATTTTTGAAAAAAATTTGACAACAAACAAGTTTTATAATTAATAAATATATTGAAATTAAGATAAAATTATTACATTGGCTGCTTCAATCAGTGGATATATTTTTAGAGTCTTATTACTTAATTGGCAACAGAGATTGGCATATATAATTGGCATATATTGATAATCGCCTTCTTTTCATGGTTTTTATCTTGCTTATAATATTCCAAGCTATAATACTAGTAAAATTTATAAATCACAGTAAAAACATCAGTTCTATGTTTTTGGCTTTCTTTGTATATAGACTTCATTTTACTTTTGCGATAAGTCTGAAATTTTGAAATTGCATGTTTCACCGGAAATATAGGTTTTGAGGTACAATCCTCTTTTCTACCAAAGTTCAGGGCGCCATTACCTTTCAAGATTTAACGTCCCTGAAGAGGCTTATTTGCAATATGGGCGAAATGTCCGGTTTCTAGCAAACCAGGAAACCAGTCATAATTGACCCAATTTTTTTCAAACATAATTTTATTTACTAAATATTCAGTTTTAATATCAGTGGAAGAATCTAAACTTATAACTACTTTATTGAGGGAAACAGTGACCTTACAGCTCCTCAAAACCTTTATAAATTCAGTTTTCTTGGACAAAATTTCAAACAAATGTGATAGGTCTCCATATGTATAGTTATATATACCAACTTTAATGGAACTCGATGATGTCTTATGAGGGAAGAATCGTAGAAAATAATAATAATATAAAGTGTTCAGTAATGTCACAAACTTACGGTTAACCGATTTTCTTCAGACGCGGCAACACATATAATACTAATTAGTATTATGTATATCAATGATCGGCAACTTTTTTTTTTAGTATGGCAGGGATTTCTAGTTGCTTTCGCTCTTTCTCTTTATTTTACTGTATGAGAAAGTTGTAAGCTTAAGGTTTAATTTATTATTAAATCAGTTTTTATTAATAAAATATACATTCATTCACAAACATAAATAACTTAAAAATAAACAAGAAAAAACAACGGTGGCCGCGAGCCCAGGGTTATCGACCGCTGATATATAGATAATAGAATCGTATAATAAACTAAAATGGCCACCATAAAGGAAAATATAGCCGTCCCCCTCGCCCCCAAACCCTTTGAAATGAATTCTTCCGGAAAAATGCTTTAGCCTTTTCGTGAAAAATCATGACTTACCATTGGATCCCATTGATATTCCAAGCTGAGAATGTCAACTTCCCAGTTCCTGCAATTTTTCGTTTTTGAACTGTGCAGTTCATATACATACGTACTGTAACGGGATATCGGAGGTTGACGGATATAGGAGTTATTGGATTATACTTGGGAGGCAAAGAAAGAAAAGGATAAACTAAGACAAAATAAACATAAAATTCAGCAAAAGAAATTGTAATGAATACTATAATGGCTGATAATAAGAGTTACAATAAAATAATGAGGCTAAACTGGGGAATTCTATTCGTCTAACAATAATACAACACAACTTCCGGTTGACCTAAAATAAAGTAAAATAAAATAAAATACAGCAGATAAATTATAATGAATATAACATAATGTTCGATATTAAGAATTACAATGAAATAACTAAGGCTAAGCCGGGGGTTCTATTCGTCTAATAATAACACAACACAACTACCGACAGATATATTATTGCCCCTTATATGACTATTGCACTACACATGAACCCCAGGTACCATCCAACTAACATACTAGATGTTCCCTTGATACTAATACTCTACTGCATGCTAATAAATTCAATAAATCTTAATAAATTCTACTCTGGCTTAAATCATAATTGTATCTCTACTGTAAATAATAACCCTTACTCTACTTATAATCTTATCCAAACAAACCCCCACCAATCACATCGAATTTACAATACAAAGGTAAGGCTTAAACCGGCTAGTTACTAACAGCTAATACTCTAACCACAGTCTATTTCTTATGTAATTCTTATGAATTCCCTAAGACCGACCAGGGCCAGTGCAATTTAGTGTGCCGCCTCAGCGCCAGACGCTAGAAAATTGCTAAGGTACTCACCGAAAAGTCCTACGAACGCCTCCATTCACTAGAGCTCTCAGAGCTAGACTGACTCTATTTAACACAATTCTCTCTCTCACGGAGAGAAATAGTAGGATCAAAACGCTGACGCAGCAAACCACACTGCACTGGCCTAGTCGTACAGAAAACTACTTTCTACTCTTATTAATTAATTTAAAATATAATAATTCAACTGATCGCACCACTGCAGTACATACACACGTCCACAGAGAATGAGAGACAGAATATTTTCTAAAAACTTTATTTTTCGGACTCAATGGACCTCATAAAATGTATTTAGGAAGAAAACAATGATATCGTGGAGGAAGAGAAAGTAAACATTTTTTCAATTATAAGTGACCACAAATACAGTAAGAAAAAAAACATCATATCACGCTAGATTTTATACATAAAAATTGTCTGGCCTGTCAAGATATCTATAGATAAAAATGGAATCCGATAAATATTACCAGCTATACTACCAGTTCATTATCACTTGATTTAGATCGCCACCTTATTACGTACATAAAATTTAAATATAAGAATCCTCGCGTTATGTTATATTTGTGGATGGTTGTGAATTTTTTTTTTGCATAGTGAATTATTAGAAGAAAGTAGACGTTGACCTATTTACAGATGAAGGATTTACAGAAGTTTCTCCAACATAAGTTTCTCTAAGATTTTCTATGATTTCTTCGACGTGGTGTAGTAATATAGAGCACAAATGTTTAATATTTATTTATGTACATATTATTTTTTGTACAAATACAAATTATAGGATTATCTATCATAATAATTGTTCGTAATAAATATTGAATTCAATAATAAAAATTTGTTATACGTATTTCAATTAATATTGTCCAGTCGGTTATTGTTACCAACAATAAGAATCTGGTGTGGAAACACAAACTGACAAATTTTTCTTCATAATTATAATTTTTATTTAAATTTTTAATTGTTTTCAATTTTATAATCAGTGGGAGAATCTAAATTTAATAAAAAATGACGTGTTTGATGACAGCAAACCTCTTCCTCTTCTCCCCTCAAACTTGTTTAAATGAACTTGCTCGGAACAAAGTTGCAAACAATAACTTTTTAGCTCTCCGCATTCATAGTTAGTATATCAAATTTAAAAAAAAAAAAATCTGTCGGTGTTTTTATAGATAAAATCGTAGAAAACTAAAATAATTTCTATGAAAAACGCACTTACGGTCATCCGATTTTCTTCATACTCGGAATTTTGGCAACATATTTAAATCTAATTAATATTATTTAGATGATAGAATTATATAATAAACGGAAATAATATTTTATAAGAAAACATAGCCCCCACACCTCTTCGCTAAAAGATACCTTAAATTAATTTTTTTTCAGAGAAATGTATTAAACAAAAATTGTAGCTCTCTTAGTATGTGCAATTTATATTTCAAGTTTAAAGAAAATCGTTGGACCCACTTTCAAAAAAATCGCAAAAAAAAAAATGAAGAAAAAATGCAGTAAAGTGATATTTCTGCTAGAGGAATTTTGAGACGTAACTTAACTGAATCTTACTGAACGGAATATAAAGTTTAAACATTTTGCAATTTTTCGTTTTTGAGTTATGCTGTTCATATACAGACACACACACACACACACACACACACAATCAACCATTTTTTTTTTTGACTCAGGGTCAAAACGTATATTTCCGGTGAAAACTTTATATCGATAATTTGACACAATTGACCCATTCTACCATTTTTCTAAATACTTCCTCTTACTGAGGAGTAAGAGAAACTAAAAAGTATGATGACTGATTTTTTTTTTTTTTTTTGAGTCGAGGGGATGTTTTTGAGTATTCTGCTATTCTCGTTGCCATGTTTCTTAATTATTTTTTTACTCCAACATCATCAATAAATACCCACATCATTACTGAGATGTACCTCAGATTGTAAACTTGGGACAAGAGATTTCCAAATATGGAAATCAATTTAAAATTATTTGAACAAACTAGGCTATCGAACTCGAATCCGCCGCCTCCGTACCAAAAATAGAGCATTCTTGTCCCTATAGTTCCCACTTTCACCTGCAATGTAGGTCAACACTGATGGAGCTTTCCCATGGGAAATCTATTTCGAACCGCCCCCGTCACATGGTCATGTTGAAATGTTGTTTGCTAGTGCAGTCCCCATCCACTAGCTTTAAAGTGCATTAAATGGAAATGTCTCTTGTATCAAATGACAATAGTGTTATTTCTTGTCTGACATTGGAAAATTGAAGTACTGATCGAATTATAATTTCACCATTTCTTCATGTGTGTTATAGAATATTCTATAGTTTTTGTTATTTTACAATTTCAGATTTCAAAGGACTATTTCAAAATTAAATTTGGAAAATGGTGGACATATTTTTTTTTCAAACTTATAATTTTTTCTAAATTTTTTAATTGTCTTCGTTATAACTTAATAAAACGATTATTATTTTTTTTTTTTAGGAAACCATAACTTCCAAAGCTCTCTTAAATGATTTTTCTTTGAAAAAGGTTATACACAAAAGTGATAGGTCTCTATATGTACAGGAAGTATGCCAAATTTTTTAGGAGAAAGTAGCAGAAAACTGCGAAAATTGTTGGGTAAAGTCGCATTTCCGGTTAATGTTTTCTTCAGATTCGTAATTTTGGCAACAAATTTAATTAAAATAAAAATTATATAGAGGATAGAATCGTATAAATGATCATGGCAGTTGATGCACCAAAAAAAAAAAAAAAACAGTTTTGCGGGAAAACGTTTCAAATAAAAGCGATAGACCTAAGCGTTTGTAATGTATATTACAATGTTTAAAGAAAATCGTTATCGATAATAAAATTTTAAAAAAATGTAAAAAAAAAAAAAATCCGTTCAGCGAAGCAGTAGTAGATAAATTTGAATCAAAACCTTATTGTCGAGTCCCTCTGTTAAATATATGAAAATAAAAAATCTGGTATGAAACCACTCACGCAACTTTCTATCGCTTACTGCTGTTAATAGAATAATTTTTTTTTTCATTTATTTATTTATTTGAAATTTACAACTATAAAAAGCAATGCTCCTGCAACTAGTAAATATGATAACAAGTGTAGACGTGTGGGGAGTTATCACCCATTGGTGACTCTTCATGTGAGTTGTTATTTACTGACCTCCTACGACGAGGAAGTTGCGCGGCCAGTGCCGCTTTAGACGTCGAGTCGGGACGTCAGGAAGGGATGAAGATGAGCGGTTCTAATAGTATCCAAAGAGATATCCACAGCAGAGAAAGAGAGTCAAAATGACAGGACCACTCTCTCGGACTAGAGTGAGAGGACCACATAAATACAGCTACAGGAGGCAGAAAAAACACAGTTCATACAACTGAGGTCACTCGCCAGTCACTACGTGTCATTATCCTTTACCATTCTACCATTTTTCAAGTGTAAAGTCCAGGCACTTATTACATTATACAATGTTAACCATATTTTGTTAATTCATTCAAACCAGACCATTTCCCTCCTTCAACAACCCTATTATAGAAGTGATGAATTAGAGGATTAGGATGTTCAGAGAGGCGGGAATGTAACTTTTTATAGCGAGCTGGAATTAAGTCTGTAATGAATGGTACATTGAGATCATTGTGGATAGTTTTGTTGGAGACATAGTATGGAGCATTAGTTATGTGGCGAAGAATTTTTGTGACTGAAGTGACTGAAGACGGTAGATGTTGGAATGCTTGGCTGACCCCACACAGTTCGAGTCCGTAAGTCCAGATCGGTTTGAGTAATGCGTTTTATATAAGTACTTTGTTGTTCAATGTCAGTTTTGATCGTCTGCCAAACAGAGTCGGCCTAGTAGGTAAAATCGTTTGTTTTTTTCATTTCTTGTCGTTTGAGCCTTGTTTGTGGAATCCAAGTCTGACGCTTGTCAGTGTACATTCCCAGATAGCGTACAGTGTACCGCAAGGGAATGCAGTATGATTTAAATACACGGAGAAAAGGTGGCACGACGAAGTGTGAATGTAATTTGTTAGCGTTTCTGGACATTTACTTTCATTTTTCCACTTAATTGCTGGGACATGTTAAGGCACAGCATCAAAAGGCAATTATTTCCTTTTGGAATGTCGAAGAATCGTAGGTAAAAACTGGGGGATTACTCCCAAGATGATGTTTTGAATTTATGGTAACCTAGGTTGTTGTATGCGGCTGTAGTGTGGTGGCATCGCATTGAGATAAGATCCGCTAGACTGCTGCTTGAGGATATTCAACGCTTGACTTGTCTGGCGGTGACCGCTGCTATGCGGACCACGCCTACAGCTGCAATGGAGACTTTATTAGGAATTCCACCGCTCTTTGTAGAGGTGAAAACTATGGCAATGAAAGCCTGTTATAGAATTAAAACAGGCAGGTTTTTGGCGGGGTAAGCGATATTCACTCTACCATTCATCGCGAGATGCTTTTGAAGGTGCCTATTACAGGTATTCCCACTGAAAGAATGTTGAAGACTTTTGTTTTCGAGCATTCTTACAGTGCCAGGTTACCCTCTAGGGAAGATTGGGTCCGTCTGGCGTGATACCTGATAATTAATTCCGGTGTTACACGGACGGTTCCAGAATGGATGGTAGGTCTGGAGCTATGATCTATTTTGACACCGGAGGTCATTTGACATTATCCCTTGGGGAATGGACCACGGTCTTCCAGATTGGAGTTCATGTGTCTTCACGTCCACGTTGGTGTTAGAATGTTCTAAGAGACTGGAAGAGCTTTCTTCTCTGAAGGATGTGCTTCTAGTCTGGGTGCCAGGTCACATAGGGATTTTTGGGAATGAGGAGGTGGATAGGTTTGCCAAATTAGGCGCCTCTCTTCCTTTCATTGGTCCGAGCATGCTGCTGGCATGTCTTCTGGCACATGTCTGTCAGGCTTCAAGACATGGTCACCTTCACAGCATTCATCTTTATGGATGAGCTCAGTTGGTTTTCAGCAGTCCAAAATGCTCACAAAGCTGTCCAAAATGGCCGGACAAGGCCATTAGTGAGGACGTTTACTGTGTTTTTCACGGAGCGCTCTCAGGCATCTGGTTGGATCTCTTACTGGACATGTTGGTTTAAGGAGACATCTCTACATAATGAGGCTCATGCCGGATCCATTTTGCAGAGTCTGTGAGACAGATGTGGAAACACCCATCCATCTTATGACTGATCTCATGGGTTTTGAGGAAATTAGGTTCAGGACGTTTGGTCGGAATAGGATGTCTGTGGAAGAGCTTAGGCTATTTCCGCTTAAGGTTATTGTCCGATTTATTCGGACTGCGTGAATCTTAGATGGATTAGATCCGTGTCTGGATTTTTGTTGTAGACGGTTTGTTGTTGTTTTTCTTGGGGTAGCTATATGCACCCAGTGAGGCTTTGGATAGCATAGGGTATCCCTCTCCACAGACAAATAATAATAATAATTCATTTTCCACTTAACAAACCATTGTTCGAGAGAATTCAGATGTTGTTGCAGAGTGCGAGTTGACTGTACCGGGTCAGAATGAGGAGAGATAGAATGGCGATGTCGTCTGCGTAAGTGAAAGTAATACAATAATATATATAAAATTTATTAAGTAACCGGACATTAAGGCCGCCTGAAATGTGCGGTATTTCTCTCTAAAATGTGGCGTATATTTCTTTTTTTTCTAACTACAAATATTACTAGTAATTTTTTCCTAATATATAGAAGTGTTTACATTGTAATCCAGAAGTAAGCGCCTATAACATTGAACAAAACTCACATTTATAGCTTAGCCACCTCATAAATTCCATTTTCGGAAAAATATTTCAATAAAATTGATTTGTACAATATTATCATTCGAAGTTTAAAGAAAATCGTTTCAGTGGTTTTCCAGAAAATTCCACAATACTCCAATTCTCTACAAATTTGGAATTCTCGCACTGCTTGTAATGTATATTAATATTATACAGGTTGAACTGGGAAGGGATTAGCTCAGTGGTTAGCACACTGGGGACTCCCACGCAGTAGTCCCGGGTTTGAATCTAGCTATGCTGCCCTTAGATTTTCTCTCCCTAGGAGCCTCTAATGCTCCACTATAATGAGTGAACACTCCGGAAGCCGGCAGTGCACTGGCGCCAATGACAGTAGACATGTTGATGCGCCTTAAATAAAATTTAAAAAAAAAAGTGGGTGGAAGAACCCAACCCCCATACATTGTACTGAAAATATATTGACATGATACTGAATACACTATACTGAACCAATTAAAATTCAATTTCCACGGAAAAATTAAATGCTATGGGAAGTTTAAAGAAAATCGTTGGACCCACTTGCAAAAAAATAAATGAAGACAAAAAATTCAGTTCAGTTGCATTTCGGGTTGATGGATTTTGACCGAGACCAACGTGCACAGATATTAACTAAACGGTATACCAAGTTTGTGAATTATTGACGATTTTTCTATTTGGACATATTTTGTTCACAACATACACAAAGCATTTTTTCCTTACACTGGGGATCGTAAAACGTGTTTTTGCTGTGAAGACTGAAGTTTCGAAAGTTGGACACATTGCAAGACTTCCGGTTACTATATAGTAAGAACATGTTGTAAACATTTGTTATTTCTGTCAAATAATAATCGTATACATTTTGAATTAACTTTCTTTATTAATAAGTTGTTAATTTTTATTTTATTACATGTTCATTTGAATTGATTAATAATTTTGACAGTTTGATAAGGAATTAAGGAGTTAATAATTTGATAAAGAATTTATTAATTAATAATCAGTAGGTGGTACTAGACTATTTATTTTTTAATTAATTTACAATAATCCAAACTTATTAGTTTTTTATTACCATGTGAGATTATTTTCACCATCATTGTATTTACACCATTTTATTTATTTTTATTACCATACTATAAATTGGCGATTAATAACTTTTAAATGTTTTGAATTGATTTAATTAACAATAAATGTTCTTATATTAAGTGGCAGTTTGTTTTGTAATAAGAATAATTAAATTAAACACACTATTTTTTTTTTTTTTTTCATTTTAACATTTCATTGTAAGCTTAAGTGAAAATGCCAAATTTTATTATCCTTTATCAAATATAGATAAAAACAGAATCAATAAGTTTCTTTGGAGGAATAATTGAATTATTATCTTAATATCGTACTTTTCATTTTATAGCAATATTTTATAAGGATTATTGAAAGTGGATCTGAAAATTATTAAAATATGATTCCTCAAGTTGGGAACTGCTTTATGTTAATGTAAATATGATTCTTGAAGTAAATCTTTTAAAAGTAATTATAATTTTTTTATTTCAAGCGCGTCAAACATCTATAGTCATATTGGCGTTCTCAGTGCACTGCCGCCGGCCTCCAGACTCTGAGAGTCCGAGAAGTGTCCGGGTATCATGTTTTAGTGAATAATCATCTAAACTTCTGAGTACATTAGAACAATGATCCAGTGGTTAACATTAATTTTGCTCACTTAACAAGAATTACATACATGAAATTCTACTAAATACATTTAGTATTTGGTTTAACTTATGAGCTTAAAACAGCTCCTTGTTTCTCTTACATCTCAAGTAAATAAATAATAAATATTCGGATCGTGCCAAATTTTGGAAATTGGGTTTTTACCAGAATACAAGGTTTTTTTAAATCTCCTGAGAAAAAAAAAAAAAAAAAAAGGTTTTAGCGAATGTTCTCTCTGTGTGCGTGTGTGAACAAAATATCTTAGAAAAATATAATCACAGGAAGCTGAAATTTGGTATTCCGTTTAAGTACTTATCACCGCATCTAGCCTGAAAGTTTCAGGCAAAATTCATCAACCGGAAATGCGATTTTACTGATTGTTTTTTTTTCACTCTCAGTTTTTCTCGATTTTCTTTAAACTTTGTCTATTTCTACACACATAAATACCTATCAATTTTATTTGAAACATTTTTCTGGGAAAATTTGATTTTTGGGGGGAATTCGAGGGGGAACAATAGGGTTAAGCTGTCCTCTAGTAGTTCTGCGGAGAATGTGTGGTGTTAAATTTAAATGCTATATTATATGATTGGATCCATGTTAATGGCGCTCTCTTCTGGACTGCAGTGTGATCAGTAATTTACCTCTCTGGGTAGGTACTTGGTTCCCCCACTACCTCTAAAAAATATTAAGACGAATGAGTTAAACTTAAAATGTAAGGAAATTTTGTCATTCTATACATAATCGTTTTGACTGACAGCAATAAGGGAAAGTCGGATGAGTGTTTCAAATTAGAGTTTATTCTCGACTTTAGTTGGTTATTGTTATCAATGAGCGTATGTTAAACATAGAAATGAAAATTAGAAAAGAAAAAAAAAATCTGGTTGTGAAACACTCACACAACTTTCTCTACTCCAGTTCTCAAAATGATAATTGATAAATTTTATAGTTTGTGTACCAAATTTAATGAAATTCGTCGAAAACTAAAAAAAAACGTTCAGTAAAAGCGCACTTCCGGTTTACTAATTTTCTTGAAACTCAGAAATTTTGGCAACCCATTTATTTCTAACTAATTATGTTTGGATGATAGAATTGTATAATCAACTAGGATAGCACTTTGATGAAAATCTAACCCCACCCCTAAAAGTGTCCTTAAAAGAATTTTCCCAGAGAAATGTTTTAGATACAAGTTGTAGATCTTTGCATGTTTAGTTTATATACGAAGTTTCAAAAAAATCGTCGGAGCCATTTTTGAGAAAATTGCGAAAAAGTGAATAAATCATTTAGTAAAGTGGTAAAGTAAACGCACTTCCGGTTATCCGATTTTTGTCAAACTCGGAATTTCAACAACATATTTAATTCTAATTAACATTATTTAGATGACAGAATTGTCTAATAAACTGAAATAGCACTTTAGATGGAAACCTAACCCCACCCCTCCCCCAAAAGTGCCCTTCAATGCATTTTCCCGGAGAAATGTTTCTAATAAAAGTTGTAGCTCTTTGTATGTGTGGTTGATGTTTAAAGTTTAAAGAAAATCGTTGGAGCCATTTTTGAGAAAATTGCAAAAAAGTAAAAAATCCAACTAGTAAAGTGGTACTTCCGGTTAAGGAATTTTTACAAATAACGTACAGTCAGATCCCATGGTGACCTCTAACGGAATATCAAATTTCAACTGCCTACGATTTTTCGTTTTTGAGCTATGCTGTTCACATACATACATACACACACACACGACGACCATTTGCTAAAAAACAACTTTTTTGGACTCAGGGGGACCTCAAAACGATATTCCGGTGAAAACTCAGAATATCGAAAATTTTGACACGATTATACAATACTTCCTCTTACTAGGAGTGAAGGAATTAAAAAGCTATTTTGTGAAGCAAAATTTTACAAAAATGAACATGGACGGATGGGGGGTAATTAAAAAGTTGAACATTAATAGTACTTATGTAATTTTTTTACATAACAGAATAGTGTTTTGCCATTTCGCATGCAATTGTTTTTCTTTAACCTTTTTTTTTTTTTTTTTAACCGATGTAGTGAAGTTAATACCTGTATTCAATACCGTAAATTTACTGGTTTGATTAAACACCTGAAGAATTATTCAAGATTTTTTTAAAAAAAAAAAAGCTTGTTTTTATAAGTACTTTTTATTTTTTTAAGGAGCTTAACTTTTTGTTTATTTGATCAGTCAAGTCCCCCGCCTTATTTTCTTTTCTTTCTTATTTTAATATCAATTTAGTTTTTATTTTTTTTTTTTTAAATTAAGATAATTATCTTTATTATATCGTTTTTTTAAATGGACTTACTACAAGATCTGCACCTATTTTATCAGTAGATACTTTGTTTTATTTTCCTTCAACATTTACATTGGCGCAGCCTTCTCAGTGAACTACCGGCCTCTGGGCCGTGTTCTCTCTTTATATACAACAATGTCTATCACCGTACAGACTAGTGGTAAGAGAAAATCTAGTGACAGCCTGTTGGACTCAAACCCAGCGAACTCTCGGGCGAAGGTTTACAATAGCCAATCACCAAAGTCTCTTTTTTTTAGATGGATATTGCCGGCAAATTAGTTATCATACCGCATTTAAGGAAATCGTTGTAACCATTTTCGAGAAAATTCCAAAATAACCAATTCTATATAAACGTCCTTCCGGTTAATCGATTTATTTTCTACAAATTTGGTTTACTAGCAATACTTCTAATATATATATATATATATATTAATATTACATAATTGATCCTTTGTACTAACGTCAAATTCCTCGGAATAACTCTGGACAACAAATTGAACTTCATGACCCACGTACAGGAAAA
>JAAEAF010008518.1:0-39139 GCA_011037195.1 Triatoma infestans
TTCAGTTTCCGGCGCATTTAATTAAATTTGGTACACAAATTATAAAACTTGTCAATTATAATTTTGAGAACTGGAGTAAGAGAAAGTTGTGTGAGTGTTTCACACCAGATTTTTTATTTTGTTTTAAATATATAAAAATTCCTTATAAAAATATATTCATTATAGATACAATGACAGCCACACTGAACAGCACATAAACGGAATTTCCAAAATTATATGTAAATTAGGGGATTTAGCAGGCCAGAAAACTTGTTCCCCGTTAAAATCCTTGGATATATTCTTCTTTTTTTTAATGACAGATTTAAATTCCTCAGATATATAAAATATATTATTTATTAAGTTGTCAGGCGACCAGCATGTCATGTGACATGTGGATTTCATGTTGAATGAGGATGTCACGCTTGCACACAATCTAACGGTTTTCATTGGTTTGTCATATTTTCACCACCGCTACACCAACTCCCTCAAAACCATTACTAATTTCATTAAAGTTTCAAACCTAACTTAGTACTCATTACTTAACATTGTATGTAAATCAGTTGAATCGTATGTTGTATATTTATATCACAAAGGATTCTAATTAGGTTAATGGATTCTAGCAAATTAAAAACAAAATTCTTAAATCCTAGCAGGTGGTTGGAACGTACACTGCAGTGGAGAGGAAACTGTTGGTCCATAACCATTCTCATCAAATACATTTTCCCAGAAAAAATCAAATTATACATCTGTAAGTATCTCAGTAAAGGAACTCACTCAAATTATACACCTGTAAGTATCTCAGTAAAGGAACTCACTCAAATTATACATCTGTAAGTATCTCAGTAAAGGAACTCACTCAAATTATACATCTGTAAGTATCTCAGTAAAGGAACTCACTCAAAAAAATAAAATCCTTGCTGAAAAATAGTACTTCCGGTTTTTTAAATTGAGTTTTTACTGGAAATAAATGTTTTGAGTAAGAAAAACAAAGTTTTTAACCAACAGTCTCGATTTGTTCTCTGTGTGAACAAAATATCTCAAAAACGAAAAATTGCAAGAAACTCGATACACCGTTTAGTTGCCAAATAACTTGAGAGTATTTTTCAGAATTTTCTTTCGAACTCAGAGTGATTTTACTAATTATTTGTATAGAGTTCAGAGGAGAATTAAAAGAGTTAAATAAAAACCAATTTTGAAGGAAACCTATTAATAAGAAACTCAATTTATAGAATGGGTTGTCCAGTTTTTCGAGATTTTCTCAGAAACGGCAACAAAGATGTTCTTTAAACTGGAATCTCTTTATTTAATACATATAAACAAAAAAAATCTATTGTGAGCACCAACAGCACTTGCTGCAGTTAATATAATATAAAACGGACATATTTTCATTAAACTTGGACAATTTTACTCAGTTGAATATAAATATGGAGGTGGTGGGGTGATGCAATGTTGATCAAGCACCCTTGGCAGGTAGAAACAGAGTGTGTTTACACTGTAAACTAGATCACAGCGCCAAAACATTACACAAACTCAAATAACATTTAAAATACAATGGAGATTCCACAAAACATTTAAATGAATTTTTCCACAAGAATGTTTCAAATAAAAGTGATAGATATTTAGGTGTATCTATAGATAGTATCCAAAGTTTCAAGAAAATCCTCGGAGCCATTTTCGACAAAATTGCAAAAAACTGAAAAAAATAAAACATTCATTAAAGTCCGCACATAGTCCGCATTTACATAGGCGCCGTAAACATTTTTTTTCTCCAGACAACAGTCCTAAAGTTTATCCCATATATTATATTAGTATTAAAAAGTAACAATTTTAAGAAACTCTACCAGAACATTACAGTAGGGTAAGGCCCTTCTGGACTAGATCTCAGTTCATACAATACTCCACTTCAAGACAGGATTAATAAATGAAACAATCTGACTGACTGACTGACTGACTGATAGACAGACAGATGGAATATATCTGCTCCTTGTAAGGCATTATATATATTTTTTTTATATTTACTAGGTCGAATGTGGTTAGAATTTTTAATTTACTGATTCCATCATGGAAAACATTTGTTTCATAATCTGTTTAAGGCCAACTATTAAGAAAGCTGAGCTTAATTTTTCTTAGATTTTGTTTTTTTGCCAAGTTTTTTTTTATTTACTATTATAAAAAACTATTTTATTAAAGACAGACACATAAACTAGAGATTGTTACAGATTCAATTATACAGTGTCTCCATCTGTCAGATGGTAAAGCAAACACAGTTGTAATTTTTTTAAATACTTAACGAAGTATTGCCATTGGGTCTAATTTTCAAAATAGACTTTTCATTGGAAATATATACATTTTAAGTCCTTGGATCCGAGAAAAATGTTTCGATCTAAGGTCCAAGAAAAATGTTTCGAGCTAAGGTCCGAACTGAGGTTGAAATATCACAGGTATCTCTCAAATTGATATTCATTTAGGTAGTACCATCGCATTTGCACGGAAAGATTTGAATGGAAGCGCGAGTTTATTAAAGTATTTACCTTCTATGTATACTACTATGCATTATTAAGATACATTAAATTCATTGTACAAAAAATCGATCTATCGTAAAGAGCAACTTTACAGAATAGTTTTCGGAAATTTCTCCAATACGGCTTTGTTTAAACTTGGATTACTAATTGCAATTATATGAGATCTTTCACTTTAACTGGAAATATTTTTGGGGGGAAAACTTGAGTTTACAGGGGTTTTGGAGTGTTTATTTTATCGTATTGGTTTAGCAACTGAACTTTTAGAAAAATACCAAGTCTGAACAGAATGTGCCAATTGGAATTGTAACAATAGCAATTGTACTGACAATTTGTGTCAGTGTTTCATATCTCATATTTTGGTGTCTCATACTTTCTCTTATAGGTGTAAAAGGAAAATTCGCGATCTTGTTTCCACGGGAAACACATGTTTAGAGATGCGGTACCAAGTAGTTATAGCGAGTAGTAGGTGTGTATATATGTATGTGATACGTTATCTGTGCACTTTTGCTGCCGTACACTTAATTGATCACCTGGATTATAATTTTTGGCCAAGAACAAAGAGAAAATAAAAATAAATGGGAAGTGTTGAAATAAAGTAGTTTACTGTGTGGTGTAGTTTTGAAGAAGATATGCAGATAGCGTTGACCGCGCTAACGCTACTGGTGGTAGTAATTATATTAATTCGCAATTTTAGATTAACTAGTCTGGGGCGTGTGACAGATCGGGCGAGTATCTTGTTATTACTCATTTATAATCTAAACCTCCACTTTCTTTCTACATTTGGTATAACTGTAGTTTTTTTTTATTAAGGACTATTTATATAGTTTTCACAATAATTACAGTAGATACAGTAAAATAATCAATATATTTAATTATAATTTATGTCGTGAAGTTTGGTTTTGTTTAGAAGACGCGCAAAACCAAGTGCCAATGGCGGCGCGGCAAAACTAGATTAATTACTCACATTCTGTTTGATATAATTAAAATGATGGCCTAGTAAACGAATATGAATTAAATATTATCTTATCTAATATTTTTTGTTTTAATTATCAGTTAGTTTATAAGCTCTTATTAATTAAAAATGCAATCATTTTAAAATGACACATTGTTGTCGGTTTCTTATTGTAAGAAAGTTTGTTCCATTTTGTGAGTTGATTGTTTTTTTGGCTCAAAAAGAGGATGGATGTTTTACTTTCATGTTTAATATAAAAGCCCAGGTGACTTAAAAGTTTCCTACTGAGTAACTAAGGGCTTTACTCTTCTATACTTGCGTGCCTCCATTGCCAAACTTGGAGTGTAATTGGAAAATAATTGTCTCTCTTCTTCTTTTTTATATTTTTGTCATCGATTAGACTCTCTCTGTTGATAACTCTAATGATTTTAATAAAACTAATATTCATAATTGCAGTGTCTCACAAATCATCTGTTATTTTATTACTGAGATGGCGGTTTGTGGGTAAGTATAACGTCCCAATTCTCCAAGTCCTCTTCAATATCCCCTCAACAGTATAATTATATTTTCGGGAGACTGATTTTAACCAAAACTTTATGTTGGACACCCTGGCAACGCATAAGAAGAAATATAAAATTGTAACAAATAAAAGATATATTTCTGATGAAAATGGAATTTCAATAATCTGACACGAATACGATATTTACAGCAATGAAACTAATGTGTTAGATTTGTAGGGAATGGCGGAAAAGAGATGGTTTCTCACTGGTCCAAAGAGCCAAGGATTCTCATAAAAAATAACATGAAGGGAGACTTTTACTACAACACTAGATCATGATTGTAGTTATATTATTTGTGAGATAGTAGACTGTGTGCAGAAATACTGGGTCTGTATTTCACAAAGTTGAGGGAATGAAAGTAAGAAAATCATACTCTCAGAGGACTGCCCCCCATTCGGTCTACTAAAAGTACATACTTGTGATTTTGTCTGTCTGTGTATTTTCTAATTTTATACTTCTTCGCAATAATATTGTGATTATTATCATTATAATACAAGCTGTCTAGACTGGCAAACTAATAGGTAAGTTTGCGAAAGATGTACTTCAGATAAATTTATATGCAACACTTGAATAGAAACCTTTAGTTCCTTTGAAAAGGAGGGACAGAAACACAGGATCCCTTCTCTGTAATTGTCTATTTTAGAAACTATTTTAAATACGCAAATAGGTTTCAATTTTGGCACCAGTGAACAAAGTGCCCTAAGTGGTGTCGTCCAAAGGTCGGCCCACTTATAAAATGAGGTTAGAAGAAAAGGAATCCTATGCTAAATAAAGAGGCCCGACACAATAATAGCTCTACCTGGACACTCACTCCGTGGTAGGCCTTCAGAGAGTTTTTCTATAAATTGACAGCACAACTGACAAAAAAGATGAAACCAGAAAGAAGAAGAAGAAAGAATACAATACAGAACTGGACAAAAGATGACCAAGGAATAGCTAATGGGGCTGAAGAAACTGTTACACAAAGGACTTGCACGCGGGGGGGGGATTGTTTTTATTTTGCCAATGGCATTCCCCAACCACGCGAGAGGAAGCATTCTCGTCCACAGCAGGAGAATAGCAATACTTCTTTCCAAAGTGATGGTCGCTTTCATAAACGGAAGGGAAATCTAACACCAAATTCGACAAATTTTCTCCAAATTTGGCATTTTTACTAAAACTTTAGTTAGCCTCAGCTTTACATGTAATACAGGTGGTGGGGATTATACTTGTTGACATTTAGGGCATGCAATATTTGCTAAATATGATTACTTCGGGCTGTTCTATATGAGTGTATTTAGTGTAGGTCGCGGTGAATTGAGGTTTAGCCACCTTGTTCTTGATCTGTCTCTGTGAATGTGTGAATGCATTCCAAGTGAAAAGAAAATTGTTGGAGCCCGTTTTTCGAGATAGCCTGGAAAAACAGAAATTTATTTGGTAAAAATCGCACTTCCGGCTATTCTATTTCCTTCACATTTGGAGAACGCATTTAACGCGACGCACTTAATGTACTTAATATTACACAGTTGGTACAACCGAACTGAAGCAGCCCACATCCTGCAAACAAACGCCTTTGAAATAAAAGTTTGATTAAATTTTGTCCGAAACTTTCGTCTTTTTGTTTTATTTTTTCGTTTATTACGTCCTGGACCACGCCTATTCGACAAAGGTGCTTTTGTAAATAGTCGTGGAGTGGTTATTCAGAAACACGCCACAAATGTATTTCTGGAACGATTGGGGGGGCTCTCGTCCCCTGGTTTCGCGCAGGTGACTCCTCAGCCTGCTTTTTGCCATGTTCTATTGCTTTTGTTAGTGAGGCCTTTATCAATCGAAACTTTCTTATCCCGTGCTGGTACCTGAATGCATATCGTTTGAGCAATTTTTTTGGGGGAGATATTTTATTCACAAACATTCATACACGCGCACACACACAAACACACATACACATACACACACTATTCAGTAAAAACATTTTTTCATATTCAAGGTACCCAGAAAAAAATGTATTTCCGGTGACAGTTCAGTTTAGAAACTTAGACAATACCGCAATATTCCACTTACAAGAGGAAGTAAAAACAAAAAACAAAAGATTTTCCATTTTAAATTTAGTTAACCAATCAGAAACATTATCTGTGCAGAAGGCACAGCTATCTAATCTCCTGATCTTGATCCAATAGAAGCTCACAGGAACCTACAAAGCCATCTCAGTTCGTTAGAGGATTGGTTCAAAAAAATGGAAAATTAAATTAAATGAAACCAAATCTCGAAACATTATTTCACGCTGCGCCGCACCACTCTCCCTCCATTTATACAATTTAATTCCTATCTCTCCTGAACCAATGTCGTTCCCTATCCTGGATTATATATATAGAAAAGATTGAAATAGAAAAGATAACTTAAATTCGTCATCGCTGGCTCAAAACTATATAAACTAAAACAGCACCTTAGAGGAACACAACCCCTCCCCTGACCCAAAAACTCTCTTAAATGAATTTTCCCGGAGAAACATTTCAAATAAAAGTTCAAGCTCTTTGTATAAGTAGTTCACATACTAAGTTTCAAGAAAATCATTGAAGCCGTTTTCGAGAAAACAGCAAAAAGTGAAAAATCCATTCAGTAAAGTGGTACTTCCGGTTGAGGAATTTCGACAGATAATTTCCTGTCGGATCCCATGTTGATACCTAAACTCACTATCAAGTTTTAACTTCCTGCAATTTTCAGTTTTTCGCTATGCTGTTCAAATACACACACACATCATTTGCTGAAAAAAGTAAAAACACTTTTTTGGGCTTAGGGGACCTCAATAAAACGTATGTATCCGATGAAAATTCGTCATCGAAAATTTGACACGATCGCAATATTTCCTCGAACAGCCTCTAACCTCTAACCTCAAATGGTTGACCAACCTGTAACAGGATTTACTGAGACACCCCTGGATATATATATATATATCTCTATTGTCACATTGATTTACAATGTTGTTTATTTTTGATTTTCTTCCTATTGTTAGTCGACTTGGTCAGTAAGTACAAGAAATGGTACTTGTATTATTATATATTGTATAGAAGTTAGGGAGGACAATAAGAGTAACAGCTATAATAGCGACTGCAGGTAGCTGCTAGCTGGGACATGGTGTGACAATGAGCTGAGTAAGCTCATATATATACGGGAGAAGTCTATATATATATGGGGCTATTTATTTATCTGACTTAGTGCATCTATCTCTTTCTCCTATACAGAGATGCACTAATGAAAAACAGCTCCTCACTTTTCCTAATTCTCCACTCTGTGTGTGTGTGTGTCCTGCCCCCTCCACTTCACTTCTCTACTCTCTACTGCTCTTCAGAGTTATGTTATCCCTCTCCATGCAGTCTTACCGTAACCAACACTTTTATACAATTATAGTAGATACTTTTCTCTTTTTTTATTCGTTCTCGTGGAGTATTCCAGTAGATATTACAATGCCCACCTCTGTTTTACATACATACGCATATAAAAACATTTACTACGATACTCTCATATTTATATAAATTGCAATCATATGACCATGATTTCTGTTAATGATTAAAGTCCATCATTATTATCACTGTTTATATGAATGAACTATCATCATTAAATCCAGAAGTGAGTCTCTTCCTATTTTTATTAACTCCACCATTACGACTCAAATATTTTTTCTTTTTCTTTGGAGACGTTTTCAAGGTTTATCTCTGTTAAATAAATATTGTATATAATCTCATTCTTTATCATCTGTCTGTTTAAAGTTACATTAATTGCACCCACACCATACGTATATTCTTTCATCCTTGATTATTATGCGTATTTTATAGTAACCTTAACATTGAAGGGCAATATTGCAATCTATCCTTGTCACCATGGAAGCTGACAAACAATACCACCTTACTGATCCAACTATTAAATCTTTTTATTTTCTTGTCAGTGATGTCATTTACTTTTAACGTAGGATACGTTTTATGGCACCTATTTGGTAAAAAGCGAACGTTTCTCACATTGAAAAGGGAACGAACGTTTTCTCAAAGGAGGTGAGGGGAATGGGAAGGTTCTGGGGGTTGTTGAAAAACGTATTCTACGCATGTTCCAACTGCCATATAACAGATACAGTTTGAATTTTTTTCTCCTTACAATGATTACTGTAGGTGGGTAAGTGTTGCGATCGTGTTCAGAATTATATTAAAATCGAGTTTACCAAAAATACTTTTTTTTTTTAATTTAAGGCGCGTCAAAATCTATGGTCATTGGCGCCCGGACCCTTCTCAGTGCACTGCCGGCCTCCGGACAGTTTTCTCTCGTTACAGACAACACTGCCCATCACCGAACAGCGAGCTGTAGAGACTCCCAGGAAGAGAAAAATCTAAGGGCAACATAATAGATCCAAACCCGGGATCTCTCAGCCGCTACCATTGAGCTAATTCCTTCCCTAAATATATGTTTTGAGATTCCCTGGATAGAAGAAAGATGTTTTCAGAGAATAGTCAATTTGTGGGGAATGGATTGTCTGTTTGTCCCTTTGTTTCAAAGCAAAAAAGAAAACAGCAAAATTTCCAACTTGGATTACATTTATAATGCGGTTGTTGAAGGAGAGAAATGGTGTGGTTAGAATGAATTAACAGAATATGGTTAACACAGTATAATATGATAAGTGACACTGACTGCCTAGACTTTACACTTGAAATGATGGAGTATGGCAGAGTGGAAAAGGGGTAACACGTAGTGATGAACTCAGTAGTATGAACTGTTCTCCTATCTGTTTCCCGTCGCTGTATTTATGTGGTTTCTCCCACTCCAGACTGAGAGAGTGGTCCTGTCATTTTGTCCCTCTCTCTCTCTCTGCTATTACACATTGAACTAGGAGATTTCAGCTCATGCCCATAAGACAGTCAGGGATTGTTTACCAGTTTTTGTTTTCTTAAGTAAGAAAATTTTCGAAACTGAGTTTTCACTGGAAATGAATGTCACGCCACGAGCGTGGAAATGGGATTAGAACAGCACAATTCAAAAATGAAAAGTTGCAGGAAGTTTAAACTTTGGATTCGTTTTGGGAGTCAGAAAGTTTTCGATCAAAATCTCCCAATCGAAAGCACTACCTTTATCGAATTGGTTTATTTTTTATTCCGGTGTTTCACGATTATTTTCAAAAACAACCCCTAGGGATTTGTTTTTTTCTTTCTTTTAGCGCCGGAAGAAATGTGTAAAAATTTTCGATATCGAGTTTTTCACCGGAATTATATATGTTGTGGTCATCTGAGTACGACAAAGTGTTTGCTTTTTTTAATTTGTTGGTTTGTACTTATGACCTTATATTTAGCATAACTCAAAAATGGCAATTAAAAAAAAAAATCAAAATTGATATTTCGTTTTAATTCTATCAGAGGGATCCCACAAAAAAAGTTTTGGTTAAAAACGATCAACCGGAAGTATCATTTTAGTGAAGAGATTTTTCATCTTTTCCCCGCTCAATTTTCACGAAAACGCATCCAACGATTTTCTTTAAACGTGGTACAAATAAATAATCCTATAAAGATCTTACAACTTTAATTTCTTTAATTTTTCTAGGCCACTTCATTTGGCCTGCTCTTACTGCAATTTACCGATCCCATTGCTCCTCCCCCACCACATACACAAATGAAGTATTGAGAGCAGCTAAATATTGAATAAAAGTCCCAATTCTTAAGAAAATGTTTCCATTAGAATTGTAACAAGAGAGTGTTGTGTGAGAGTTTCATCCCAGATTATTATTTTTGCAACTTTGTGTTTTTTTTTGCAATTTTTGCGTATAGTATTTTGTTTTTGAAATTCCTTGAGGGCTGCCACACTGTAGCAATTATTTAGCAGTGTAGGTAACACTCTTCACATTATAAAATTATAAATTCCCATGTATTTATAAATAGAGAGGTGAAGTTAAATTTAAAATAAAGCTAAAAGAATGAATAAAAATAGTTTATTAAATTCACTGCAAAATCATTTATAGTTTTGTTCAAAGAATAGCAATGTTGCCAAAAATTAGTATTTTTAATTATAAACAGATGTTTTTGTGTGGATAACAATAAATTAGGGAAATTGACGTTTAGGAGGGTGCGGGGGTTGTCTTGGTTTGGGAGATTTACCTTTAAGGTCAAATTTTAATTAAATGATCCACAAAATAGTGTTAAATAAATCACAATACTTTTCAAGACCCGCCGTTTAAAGCTGTGGTGAGAGGACTCCTCGTGAAATTACTGTGTAATTTCTCTTACAAATAAATGAATGAAGAGAAACATTCACGCAATTTTTGTGAAATAAAAATTATTGAAAATTATGTTTCTGGAAATATGTTTTCAAATAAAATTAATAAAATTGAGGGAAGGGATTAGCTCAGTGATATCGCGCTGGAAATCCAGCCGTGCTACCCTTAGATTTTCTCTTCCTAGGAGCCCACTGTCCGGTGGTGGGCAGTGTTGTCTGTAATCAAGAGAACGTTCGGAGGCTAGTAGTGCTCTCAGAAGGCTCCGGGAGCACCTCAAATGGAAGGATGTTGAAGCGCCTCAAATTAAAAAAATTACAATACAATTATATTAATGCTATTACATTTTAAGTTTAAAGAAAAAATTCCCCCCTCAACAAGCAAACAAAAACTCAGAAAGCGTAAATTTTCCGTTTGATTAATATTCTTCAAATCTGGCATTCTAATTCTCATTTAAGTACCTATGTTAATATCATTTAGGAGGTGGAACCGTTCATAGCATTGAGTGGCACTTTAAGTTGAAAGCTTATTGTTGTTGCTCCCTAGAAATCTTCAAAAAATGTTCTTTTCCAACAACAATGTTCCAGATAAAAGTGATAGGCCTTTATGTTAATAGTTGTTTGCAAAGTGTAAAGAAAATCGTTGGAGCAATTTAAAAAAAAAAGGAATCGCGAAAAATTAAAAAAATAATCTCTATTCACATCTAGTCACATTTGCAGTTGACTAGTTTTGATCAAAACCTTAAAGTCTGATGCAATGGTGGTCTCTAAGTGGAAAATCAAGCGTCGGTTTTTCATTTTCGTAAACTTTTTCCACACAGTCATACAAAATGATCATTATATTCCTCACAAACATTTCTTTCGCAGTAATGGACCTGAAACTTAATATGCGGTGATGGCAACACTTCTTCTTCTCTTACGGCAAGCAGTAAGGCATAATGTGTTCCCATTATGAGGCAACAAGAATTCCTAACATAAATAATATAAATTAGAGAAGATGATATTATTACTGTTAACCTGTCTGTAAAATAAATTCTCATTTTAATTTCCATTTTAAGGCACATTGTAAAAAAATAAGTTTCTAGAGCCTCTCTTATCTCCTTAGATGAAAGAACAAAGAAATGTAAATGGACAGAAAGAAGGAGAGAGAATAAATAAATGGAATACCACTAAAGGCACACACAAAAAGGAAAAAAGATCAGAGCTTTGAGCCCTTCCGCAGTGCCGTCTATAAAAACACTTGTCTCCCAGATAATCCCTTAAAAACCTTTACAGAACATTTTAATCGCCACCTAGGGGCTGAGCGGCCGCCCTTACTCTTGTGTTCTTCTACTTTCTACGTTCCTTTTTTTGGAATTAGATTTTCAACTTCAAACTACGAGGATACTTAATTAAAATGCAATAAATCTAAGGGGTATCCATAGAATGATTACTTAGCCCCATCATCTTTTACAAGTTTCAAACATTTGGCTAAAGATTAAAACATTTTATAGAATTATTGTTTGTCTGCCAGTCGGTCTGTTGTACAAACATATGTTGAAATTATTCAAAATATGTAATTAGAAAAGTTGTCTACTATATGTAATGTAATGCAGATTTTAATTAGGATAATAGACATATAGTCAGCACCGAAGAAAGTGTTTAAGATTTTTTTTTACAACTTCAATTAGAGTGCGCCTCAATCGCCGGAATCCTTTACACTAATTATGCAGAAAAAGAACAATCGAGGTTATTATGAAAGAAAAGTTCAGCCGTTTCTTCCAAGTGCAAAGATCCTGCTGTAACAATGATCTGTATTAGGACCAAAAAATTGTTGGAGTGAATTTCACACCACTTTCTCTTATTGCTGTAAGAGCAAGTTATGCCAATTAACGGCAATAGGAGTCTATGTTTCCAGAGTTTTGAAGTAATTTGAATATTGTTACCCGATGTTTTTGCATTGGGGAACTTAATAAAAACCGATGTTTGTGGGATTGCTAGTAGTAATTGAAAATAAATAAATATTTTCAATTTTTAGCTAAAATAGGAATGGAACAAAGTCCAAGCAGCAATATATGTATGTGCAATAAAGTGATGGTTGTTTTGTAAGTGTGGGTGTGTCAGTGAGTCAGCGGGTCTCGAGCAGGCCAGAGCCAGAGCTCGTTCTATACTGCGAATTGAGGGAGTATTTAAATTGCTATTCCCCTAAATTTAAGGGAATACTACAACGTATTGTGCGCTTTTGTCACGAGTGACGTACACCAGCAGTGACGTGACATCTCTCGCGGTTGAGGAGTTCCTGCACCATTACGTATCTGGACGAGATTACTATCTTGGAGGCGGCGAAAACATCACCACAGGGCCCCAACGTAATATTTGGATTGAAATTTACTGACACCGATACAAGGCGCCGTAAGTTTATTTGACGCAATCAGAAATAAATATCTAAGTAGATAAATACCTGAATAGAATCACACGAAAATTAACTAATTAGTAACGAACAGGCAAAAATTAATATATTGCTGCATTGGGCACTGGCCAGCCTTTTTTTTTGTGTTTTTGTGTGTATATACTTTTATTGGAATTTTACTTTTCCGTTTCTTTGTAAAATGTAGCGGATAAGTTAGACTCCAGTTAGAATTTAGTTTTTCTTTGATTGAGGGGATATAATATATTGTACAGAAAATATTTACTTTACCTTTTTTTTGGTTTATTATTTTCTTTTTTTTATGACTGTAATAAAACTAAGGGAACCCCATTATGTCCACCTTATTAGAAAAATTGTAGCGTTTATTCCTCTGCAACCTATTTTTTGTTTATTTTCCTGTGTGAATCTATTTCTATTTTAGCGGCAGAAGATCAGCACCAGTCCGATACCCGGGAGCTCACCCTTCACCTCCGCGGTTCCCATAACCCGTTTTCCTACCTCATCCCTGAGCGTTGCGCTGTTTCCGCTCCTCCCTCTCCGAAACCCCCTCTCCACACAAACAGCGTGGCGTCCAGCTCCTGATCATTATATTCTTTTGGTAGTAACCCTAATTAATCTCCTATTTCCGTTTCCCGAACTACCACCTACGCCCGTCTCCACTGTTGTCTGTCTGAGCACCTGCATACTTATTACCTCAAGGGAAACTGGGTAATAATATGAAAAACATATTTATAACGAATGGTCTGTATGTTTGTGTGTTGGTGTGAGATATAAGATCTAAAAAACACAAAAATCGCGGAAACACAGATTTGATATTCCTTTTAAGTTACACCACTGCATAAGATTTTCTTAGAAGTGCCACTTTACTGACTTTTTACCTCCTCCCCCCGGGTTTTTCGTGATTTTTTTCGAAAGTGGCTCAGTCGATTTTCCTTGAACTTCTCCAACCAACTACTCATATACAAATCTATCACTTTTATTTGGAACATTTTTCTAGGAAAATTTATTTGAAGTTTTCTAAAAAGTTGAAGCCTCAGGTTTTTCTATAATGCCCGCAAGTACGTTCCGTCGCCAAGTGGGAATTGCGGGCAAAAAACGGTTTAATAAAATTTCTGTATTTTAAGAAAATGCAACTAGTTGAGAACTGTGAGAGAAGCAGCAGGAGAACGGACGTGAGAGTTGTTTCACATCAGTTTTACTTGTACGAAACACCGCTCTAACTGTGTGCCCTGAGCTAGATTTTTGTCTGTGTGGGTTGTTGGGGATGTTTCTAGTGCCGCGAGAAACTTTTAAGGCAGAGATGGTAAGGTCAATTGTTTTATGTATTGAAGCAAGTACTACATTTATTCGGGACCTGGAGGGCTGCAAAACATGTAATTACTTGTGAAAACTCTATTTGACAGACAATCAGCCAAGACCGCATTACTTCCTCATACGTCACAGTTAACCAATCAGTTGTGAGCAGTTGTTGACAACACCAACGCTCTGTTATATCACAAAATATCACTCGCTATCAAACTGTGTTTTTTGTTTCTAAACATATCTTGCTCGAGTAATAAAAAGTTATTATGATAAGGGAATAATATCTGGTTAAGCGGTTATGTTACTAACATAGTTGTGTATTCAGCATATTATCACAATATCTTAAACATCCTGAGCTATACACCTGCGCAAAACAAACAATCTCAGAGATATAATGCAGAATACAAGATTTTATCGTTCTTGTTTTATTTAGGAAACAATAATACAAACCGGTCTGATGGATGACTTTCTTTCATTGACTTTTTGAAAATTGTAACTGACGGCTATTCTTCAAACTTGGAATTTTTATTTGAAACGTTTATTTGCCTTTAACATCACAAATAGATAATGGGGGAGCTGAGCACATTCAACATGTTGGTTTTTAGGACACATATACGCGGGGAATGTGTCTACTTTATAGACCATAGAATGTGACCATTATAAACACCAGACAAGTCTCCAAAATGCTTGTTGTAAAATTTATAGACAATCCCCCCCCGTTGTGTCTCAGCAGCTTCCCAGAAACTAATAAAATCAAATGGGGGGGGGGATGTTTCAAATAAAAGTGATAAATTTGTGTAAGTGTGGGCAGCATTGCAAATGTGAAGAAAATCGTTGCGACCATATTATGAAAAAATTTCGTAAATATCAGAAATTTGTCTATATATATAAATGAACTTCAAAATGTTGTATATAGGTGATAGGTGTCCGTACATTGTACTGAAATGGCACTTTAGAGAAAAGTGTAACTATCCGGCTCCCGTAGTACGACACACAACCATCCACAACTCAATTTTCCGAATCAAAAAGAAAAGTTTCAAGTGAAACTAATCTGCCTGAATGTGTGTTTAGTTAGTGTACTAAGTTTAAAGAAAATCATTACAATCATTTTCGAGAATACAGCGAAAAATTGGTATAATTACATTATTAGTGGTACTATTACGTTACAGCCATTTATTTATTTTTTCCCAAAAAACTTGTAACGTCCACAAATGTTCCAAAGTACAAACACACCGGAGGAAGGGCTGTTACTGTTGAGCCATGAATGAATTAAGATACCAGCCTTGATGGTTCCAAATTATCACAAACTATAACCATGGTGATACAATTTACATACACAGAGAGAGAGAGATCATTACGTAGATTTTATTTAAATAAGACTTATCTGTAGTATTAATACTACAAATATATTAAATAGAAGAAGGGGGGAGGGATAAAAAACAAAGACTTAAAACCTACGAATTTAGCCGCCAGCGAGCATTCCCAAGCGGTATTATACTAAAAGCGTGAATTACCACGCCTCGATCTTTTATTTTATTTTTTAAACTTTCAAATATGCAGTTTATTTTATTTCGTTACTTAATTTTGTAGCTGGATTACGTAACATAATGTTTTAATGTTTTAGAAGGTAACAGTAATTTAGTTTCAATTAGTTATGTAAAGAAAGAAGAATCTGATGTGATATTACCACACCACACCCTCTATTGGTATTGTTCACAATATTTATGTTCGCGCTCTCAGCATTTCAAGTTTTAAAGAAAATCATTGGATTTGTTTGCGAGAAAATCAGGAGGAAAAACTCAGAATATTAATCTAAATGAAGACGCGATTCCGGTTAATATATTTTCTTCCATCTGGGAATTCCAGCAAAGCATTTTGTGGACTTTAATGCTATATAGGTGGAAGGATGGTTAAAAAAAAATCACTGGTGTAACAATTGAGGAAAGTTAAGGCAGTTAACGCTATCAAATTAGTATCTCTGGGAAAATGTTTATAATAGTATGTAGTTTAAAGATAAATACCACAGTGACACACTCAAAATATATACTTCTGGAGAGAATTCAAATTCGCAAAAATTAAAAACGTAAAATTTCCGGTTGATCGATTTCAATGTTGCTGATCAGATCCTTGCAGTGATATCCAGGCGTGAGCTTATGCACATTTACGCAGTCTAATCCCCCCCCTCAAATCTCTTGCGAAGTACTCACTAGGTTTCTCATACTGCAATAATTATAACTCTGCAACATTTCTTACAAACTCAGAATCTTTATTAAACCTTTAGGTGACTGTAACATAAAATACTGGTAGTGTTTGGGGGTGTATATTGGTCCTCAGCAGACAGCGCCTCGGTCAATCACCAAACACTTGAAATCCATCATCACAGAGATATAGTTATGATATTTTACAGAGATATTTTACCCGATTGTTGGCATGACTCTGGCAAAAGGCATGAATGATTGTGTACACTTCTGGTTTTTAATTTTAGGAATACCTAATAATGGTGGGCAAATAGTATCCACTATTCCGCTTCAATCCCTTCAACTAAGATATACAGTACACACATATATATATATATGAAAGTTTTCAGTTGTAGTAGGATAGTTTACGTTCAATTAGTGTAGTGTCAACTCAGTGTCATCTCATTAAGGATAAATATCGGGTGCAAAAGATCCTCTAAAAGTAAAAATGAAAAATAAAGATTTCCAACAAGATTTCTGTAATCAATTTTTCCCAGAAAAATATATGTATCAAATAAAATGTAGTTTTGTAAATTTGCAGTTTTCATTTCAAATTAGGAAAAAAAAAAATAGTTGGAGCTGTTTACAAGAAAAAAATCCTGAAAAACTAAGAACCATTTCGTAAAAACTTTTTTCCGGTTAACCGATTCTTTTGGCGGCTTTTCCAACTCACAGCAAACTTTCACAAACTCAGTTTTCTTTCTGTAAAGATGTTTTAACTTAAAGTGATTGGGTTGATAATAATGTACCTACTTTGTATGCGAACTTTAAAGAAAAATTCGCATTCACACAAATAGACCATTCGCTAAAAAAAAAATTGCATTCCTCGCATTTCAGAGATTTAGAAACATACATTTCCGGCGAGAACTCAGTACCGAATCTACAACACGATATCGCATTACTTTTTTTTTAATAGCACTAAGAAAACGTAACAATCACAAGAACTGAGAACATCGTTTATTCCGTAAGAAATTTTAGAAACTCTGATAAACGATTTTGTTCAATTGCTTTAGAAGGCACACCAGTATGGGTGTTTGCTGCAATCAGCTGTTTGAGCCGGTCTACCAAATGAATCACATGATTACCAGTTCATGAATAAGATTATTAATTATTTTTAACATAACTAAACGTCTCCCCATTCATATCCCATAATTCATTGTCTATTATAGTTTTAATAGTACCTTGGATCTTTCTGTGCCATACAACACTCACTCCAAATTTATATTCCATTTTTAAAAATATCCAAAATGGATAGGTAGCAGACTTGTAAATTGTTTTAGAGCGAACAGACGACATGTCACGATGGCACTCTTAAGAGCGGCTACAGACTGACCGACCAGACAGTTTGATCGCTTGCCAACCCTCCACTCTAAAGGTATATTTCCTTTTTGGCATCTGAACTGAGTAGTTTGCGCATCACGGACACACTCACTCACAGACATACAGTGTTCTATTTGTTATTAACATGCACCATAGATAATGTGCACGACTAGATAATCTTTTTTTTACTGATTACTACCTGAGATATTTATAAACAGAGCATTCTATCATTCAGCTTAGTGAACTTGGGGCTCTCTTCGGGTTTTTCATTATAAAAGGGTTTAATAAATACGATTATACATTTAATTCCTAGAATGTTAATGATAAAAACTAATGGCCAATCTCAATTTGTACGAGAACAAAGATAAATATTATTGTTGAATATGTGGATGGATCCGCAATGCTGGATAACATCTGGTATTTTATCCGTCGTAGCATGCATATTTATGTTCTTCCTGACCGGTTTCGGATTTTCATCCATCGTCAGAGCAAATTAACCAAGTTCGTGTAGAGAGTTCACTTCAACGTAATGTTTCTGTTTCTTGTTACTCACACTTGTTGGTTGGAAAATTTGGTCTTCATAACTATGCACACTGCACTAAGAGAAAGTCGTGTGATTGTTTCACACCAGATTTTTTTAAATTTCGGAATACACGTTAAGGGGCCCATGCACCTTCAGTTTATCGGAACGATGATCATGTGTGACTCATGTTTGAGCGATGAACTGAGTAAGCTGCGCAATTTGCGCAGATAAACGCAGGTACTAGAACTGACCATCTAGGCCCTCTTTTCATACGAGAACTGCGCAGTTCACACAGGTGCTCGGACGGATCCGTCAGTTTTCGTTTGTTCTCCATCATTAAAAAACCTAACTTATAAAAAAAGAGGCAACTTTATCTTTCATCGAGGCTTATCGTTCGTTGCCAGACTATGGGACACCGAAAATCGGTTTTACTCCAACAGAGTGAAGAAGGCAGAAGCGTATCACAGCCTCAAAAAAAGTGAACGACTCCAAATGGCCTGGAACTTCTTCTGGCGACGTCTACATTCGTCCTGTGCAATTATAATGACCTGATTGACCAAGAAACTCCTAACCAGAGTTTGTCGACATGTAATGTAATGTTTTTCGGCCAGCATTAAAACCGAAGCAGCTAACATACAACAACCTACTACTGTGTACTAGTTCATTGTTTTAATCGATAGGACCACTAGCGCATTCACGACCAAATTCGCCAGTACTGGCACAAAAACTGATGAGCTGATAAAAAATATTCAGCTAGACCATACACCTTCAGTTCAGTTTTTCGTTCAGTTTCTTGCTCAGTTTTTCGGACAGATTTTTGTTTCAATAAACTGAAGGTGTATGGGCCGCTGTACAGAGATTTTGAATGAGGGAAGGCAACGGTGCTGCAGTTTTGTTGGAAAACTGTTCTGTAGGGACCAATAGCAACGTTTCGTAGCCATTCAGCCAATATTAACAGTACAAGATAAGAACTTGTGACAAGATACAGACAGAACGACATAATGCAACCAATGGCAGAGATCCCAAATGACGCTATCTCCATGATTGTCTTGATGATGTCATTATCAAATATAATTTTATGACCATCGCCAGGAGGGTGATAGTTCCTAATTCCTAGTTTTATTACATTCATTAATAAAACCACTTATTGCTTTTATTAACTGCGCGCTCACACACACACACACAACAGACTAATGAATTAGCAGCTACTGTTTCAGACAATGTGAACGAACGCTAAACTAATCCATTACTAAAAATTTATGAGTGTCACAATTACCATTATAGATGTAATTGCTTTTATTACAGTGTATCAAAGAAATGCCTCGCGATGGGAAGTTTCTCATGGTAGAGGGTGCGCAAATTAGAACTATAAAGGCTTTTGTTATCGGTTTACCACATCCACTCAGCAAGATACATCTGAAGGTCAATCAGATTTGAAATATGAAAAACAAATACGTAAATTGAATTTCGTTCTATTTTCACCTTCTGTTATTCCTAGTAAGAGGAATTACTGCGATCGTGCCGGATTTTCGAAATTGAGTTTTCACCGGAAATACATGTTTTGGGGTCCTCTGAATACGAAAACATGTTTTTAGTCTGTTTGTGTGTGAGTTTCCACAGAAAATCTGAAAAACGAAGTTGCAGGAAGCTCAGACTTAGCATTCTGTTTAGATACTACCACCGCATCAGACACGAAGATTCCGGGCAAAATTCACTAACCGCAAGTGCAATTTTACTGAATGTTTTTTTTCCAGTTTTTCGTGATTTTTTTTTCGTAAACGGATCCAATGATTTTCTTTAAACTCCGTATATTATCTACACACATAAATAACTACCACTTTTATTTGAAAAAGTTTCCTGGGAAATTTGATTTTTGGAGCTTCTGGGAGGAACAGTAGCGTTATGCTTTCCTCTGAAGTACCACTTCAATAAAATATTTGGTTTTTACCACGTGCATAATATTAGTATACATTAGAAACATTGATGGGATTCCAAATTTGAAGAAATGCGTTTAACCGGAAGTGCGATTTTGCAGAATAGGTTTTGAGTTTATGAAATTTTTTCTCAATGATTTTCTTTAAACTTGGAGTGCATGCGGCATAGATAGAAACGTTATCACTTATATCTGAAACATTTTTCTGGAAAAATTTTGATTTTAGAGGGTTAGCGAAGGGTCTGTCAGGTAGCGCCACTCATCTCCCACCACTCATCCCGCCACCAGCCCGCCACTCATCTCCCACCACCAGCCCCAAAAAATCAAGTTTTCCTGGAAAACGTTTCAAATAAAAGTGATAGATATTTATGGTGGAAGTTTGGAGATAATAGTTTGGAGCGATTTTCAAGAAAATCGCGAAAAACTGAAACAACCATTCAGTAAGTCGTACTTCTGGTTAGCGGATTTTGACCGAAATCTTCGTGTTCCGGTGGTGGTAGTACTCAAACGGTATACCAAATTTGAGCTTCCTATAATTTTTCGTGTTTGAGATGTTTTATTCACAAACACGCAAGCATACACAGACATGCATATACATACAGACCATTTCTTAAACACATTTATCATACTTGGGCTCTCTAATCATGTATTTTGCTGAACACTCAATTTTGAAAATCCGACAAGAGAAATTAATAAATAAATAAAAGTGTGATAAATAGTATCACAGTTAATAACATTACACAGCGCAGCTGGTGGCCACTGAACACTAAATTTATATACTTTTTAATTAAAAAAAAAATACAAAGCAAAAACAAAAAAAAACATACTGCAGACGATAAAAATTAAATAAGAGAATGAAACAGTCTCAATAACTAATTAACATAAAAGAAGAAGGTGTAATTAAACATTTGGGCAACTAGCCAATTAAACATGTTCGTATATCCTACAGTGAAGGTTTAACTACGTATGAGCTGTCAAATTTTTTGTTGAATTATTACAAACATAGAGATTTTATTGAGTGACTTGATGAGTGCATTAAATATAGTCGGTGGATGCAGCTTGCAATAACAGTATTGAAGAACTCTGTGTGTGTGTGTGTGTGTGTGTGTGTGTGCGCGCACGCGCGGCTACATACTAAGTTACAACTTAACCTTCTATATCACCTATAATGTACATTAGAAGCATTGCTGTAATTCCGAATTTGAAGAAAGTCGGTTAAGCGGTAGTGCGATTTTACAGAATAGATCATTGAGTTTTTGGAATTTTCTCGTAAACTGTTACAATATTTCATTTATAAACATGGACTGCTGGACTGCATAGGTAGAGACGTATCTCTTTTATTTGAAACGTTTTTCTGAAAAAAATTGTAAAAATTTATTTTATCCATTTTGTGGTCATGGGGTCTCTCAGTAGTTTAAAATTAAATTTGCACACGCTCCCTTAGTTTTTACATAGAGCGCTCCATATAAGTCCGCTCACGTATACAAGTAAAATCCCACCATCCTTTTAATGGCCAGCCCAACTAAACTTTGCAATTTTAAACAAAATTTCTTGATCAAATTGTATTTATTTGAGTATGAGAAAGTGGTCTGAGTGTTTCTTGGGATTGTTTTAAGTTGGGAGAAAATGTGTGCCATTTGCGGGGTACGCAGCCGACGGAAGAGAAAATGTGTGCCATTAGCGGGGTACGCAGCCAACGGAAGAGAAAATGTGTGCCATTAGCGGGGTACGCAGCCGACGGAAGAGAAAATGTGTGCCATTAGCGGGGTACGCAGCCGACGGAAGAGAAAATGTGTGCCATTAGCGGGGTACGCAGCCAACGGAAGAGAAAATGTGTGCCATTAGCGGGGTACGCAGCCGACGGAAGAGAAAGTCATGTTTCACACCACCATTATTTTTCCACTATTCAAGATTTCCCTTTCACTTTCCTTACAATTATGCAATTACAATTTTATTCAATTTCCCCAAGAAGTTCGGTTGTATAATATTGCTGATAAAATTCAGTGCTCCAGTTATAACAATAAACTGAAACTTGAATTTACATAAAATTAGAACGCTGACATTCAACCCATTTAAAAAAAAAAAAATAAATCGATTCTTTTATCAATAGATCATATTACTAACATGTGTGATCCCTCGTCAACGCATAATCTTCCCCTCCTGTACTACCATCACATCAATATACTTACGTAATACACGACCTCTTTTATTAGAATTAAAAACAAAAACACACACACACACACACAGCACCACCAATAGCATACAACATCGAATAAAATGACACAGATCAATCTGTTATTTCTGTCCGTCTGTTAGTGTGTCAAAACAATTTATTAGTTAATCGATTATTAAGAAGGACACACTCTTCTGGACTTGCACTGCCCCCTCCATTCAATATTAAAATAAAAATAAGCATCTTCCTTTTATAAATAAGAACGCAACTTTGTTTTTGATTTAATTAATTTATACATATGCATCTATTTTTAGAGTGATTATTGTTTACAGCTGACCGATCTATGGCCGATTACTATCGTTTTTTTTATTGTTATTGATTAATTGATAGAAGAAAGATTAACAGTGTGCCATAATTTCTAATTTAGTTTGATGAACATATTTATTATATTTGAAATTGATTAATTTGTGAATTCTCCCACCCCCCTTTCCATATTAGTTTAAATATATAAATGGAATAATACTGTAATTTAGATCACGCATGTTATAAATGCCTGATTTTTATTACCATAAATTTTTATTATTTAAAATAATAATTAGGAAATTACGCTGTTAAAGATAACATTTTTATTGAGGTCATTGGAATTTTTATATTTTTAATTAAAATTTCCTTATTTTATAGCTTTTTTAGATTTATTCTCAAAAAAATTGATTAAAAAAAATTATTGTGACTAGTAGGATAAGGCGCAGTAATTGATAAGCTAGGAGAGTGTTAGATGATTCTTGGTTCGATCCCCGGTTCTTAGCCTTGCAGTTTGATTAATTAAATCGCGGCTACTGTTGAAGGTTTTGGATTTTTCTAGCTCGATGTAAAAAGGAAAATAAGGCGAACGTGTCAAATTGTTGAAATTGCCTATTAATTCACCGGGGATACAGAAACAAAATATCTCACAAGCGAATGATAAGGAGAAGTTCAAATGACGCACTGCAGCACGGCTATAATCACCGCACCCAACACCAAAATATCACTATTAATCTGTCAATCATAACAGCGATTTTATTGAATGATTGTTTTGATCAGTCTATTGCGATTTTCTCGAAAGTGGCTCCCACCATTCTCTTTCACACTCCTTAAAACTTCAATATTTCCAGGAAAACCTTAGAGCTGGCAGGACTTGAGGCAAATCTAATCATACAAGGATCTATAATATAATATATATCATATTTTAGAGATCTAGATGAGTTAAGCAACCAGTTTTGCTAAGGGCTAAAGGCCATACAATGTAGTCCTATTTACATAGACTAAAATGCCATACAATATATTCATATTGACCAAAAGAACTAAAAAAAGCACAAGTAAAATACTTACCCACCCAAGAAATACTTACCCACCTAGATTTATGTGTAAAGGTCAATCAAATTTTGCCCAGTTTTTGTTGTTTTTTTTGTTGTAAAAATTCCATGTTTGAATAAAGTTTATCAATAAGAATTTAATAATCGCAGTAAGAGAAATCTAGTGTCAATATTTCTCACTAGTTTAGTTGTTACTATGACAACAAAAACGCAAAATTACGCAGATGCAAAATTATGTATTCCATGATTGAAAGGCACAGTGTAAAGGCTAAAAAGAAATATTCACAACAGAAATGTTAAGGCGTAAATAATGCAATTTTAGGGCCACATTTTTTTATGTGGCATGAAAAATGCACACATGTGACCGTCTGCATGTTTGGTAGCTTTATGACTTGTCTCATCTGTTAGTCAAAAAAGCATTTATATTTCATTCGATATAATATACTTGTGCATGCATGTAAGCTGTTTGTGAAAATCGATTTCATTTTTCAAATTAATAATTGATTTAGTGAATATTATATCAAGTGATCAACAAGTCAAAGGAAACAGTGAATTAGACGTATCTGAAGTAAACGTATATCATTTGTTATTCAATACAGGAAGTGACCTGTATTTTTTCGTATTCAAAGTAGCTGGTCACTAGAAGTATAGCGTTGTTTTTTTTAATCCATAAGACTATAAAAACAAGAAATTTCTAAACGTAACTTTGACATCTCGTTATCTTACCCAGAATGCCTCTAACATCAAAAATCTGGTAAGAGGCACTCGCAATGTTTTTTTTTTAATGTACGATATTCCAGTGAACAAATGTTTTTCAAAATTGATACATTGGTAACAAATGTAATTATCCTTAAAATCTAGAGATGGTGGAACCGGGCTGCACCCTGAAGAAACAAACAAGGGAACATGGTAGTTCCCAGAACGTAGTGAAATCAATGTTTTCAAGAAAAATGTTTAAAATGAAAATAATACACCTGTATATATGTAATTATTGGTTTACAGAATATCCAGTTACACAATATTGCTCGAGTCATTTTCGAGAATAGTCAGGGAAAACTGAAAATATGATTTAGTAAACAAGTGACTGGATTATGGATTCCATGGTGATATCTACATGGAACAACATAAATAACCTGGGACCCGTCAAAGCATGCTTCTGTATATAATTTCTGACTGGTTTCGAATTCACATCCATTCATCAAGCTTGCTTAAAGAACTGCCTATACTTACTACACTCTGAACCACACTCTGAAAACAGATGAGAATCTGGAACCAATCAGAACTAAAGACAAGGTCAAGACTGCACCTTTAGTCAAAAATCATTTGTATTTCATTCCACTTACGTATTACGAAAGATAAAATCCCAGATGTTGTCTAGATTTGTGGACCCAACTATTTGACCTCCCTAAGAACTTTCATTATTCAAATATGATATATATATATATATACGTCTTTCTCTTAGTGCAATATTAATGATTCTGATGATTAATTTTTTTAAAAATCGGCAATATTAAATTATTAATCTTTATTAAATTTTAGTTGGCCTTGCCTCCCACCAGGTGGCGGAATGAACTGAACTGATTTACCGGAAGTCATACAATATCTAACATCGCCCCCAAATGTTTCAATCACCGTCCAAAATTTTTTTTTTTTTTTTTTTTAACAAAACAAGTAATGTGTTAGTGTAGTAGGAAACCGGTTTAGAAATAATAGTGAAAAACCTGGAAATCTCATTATGAGAATATGTACTTCCAGTAAAACGTTTTCTTCTCATTTAGTATTTTCATATAGGAATTTAACGGGACCTGGGAAGGCTGATGTCAAAGCTTTCCCAGAACTCAGTTTTCTAGGAAAAATGGTTTAAATAAAAGTGAAATTAAAAACGTATTTCCGTAGACGGAATTCGATCGAAACCTTCGTGTCGGATGAGATGATTGTTCTAACTTAAATGGACAAATATGAGATCTTTCGATTTTGACACACACAAACACACACACACATCATTCGGCTAAAAACAATTGTTTTCATACTCAATGTACACGTATTTCCAATGAAAACTCAATTCCAAAAATTTAACATAATCGTAAGACAGTAGTAAGTGCGCCAAAAGAAAGTCAAGAAACCTGCAGTGATTAAAGAAGAAAAAGGTTAAAAAAAAACGCAGACTAGCGGCCACACCTTAAACTACAGTTTCCTAGTCTTAAACAAACCGTTATAGTGTACAGGAACGTTTAATGAACTTGTGTTTTCAATGTATAGTAAAATAAATAGAAAATAAAGAAAGGTTAGTAGAGTTTACATGGTTCAATTGGATTTTATCAATCTGAGTAATGGAATATAAAATAAAAATAATCATCCTAAAAAATGATGGCCTTATCATCTAGGTCAGACGTAAAACTGTCGAGATTTTCTCCAAATAATAAATAAGTAAGGGAAATTGTAAAATTATTGTTGGAAATATTGGAGTAGATTAAACGGAAGTAGTTAATTTTCTTTAAGAAATGAACTTTTAAGGGGGGAAATCATCGTTTGATAAAGACACATAAAAAAGTTACCTTCAGAAAGTAAACTAGCATCACACTATTGAGCCACCTTGAGCAGGACGTCCCAAGTTTTGCAGGATTGACATAGTAATCCTTAAGTCGGCATTCACGCACTGGTGTCCAACGTTGAAAGCTGTCTCAGCTTGTTTTTTTATAACATAACATGAAAGAAGTTGGCCCCAAATTCGTTTACATGTTCATAGGTTATGTTATTTAGATAGTTTTGAATGTTCGTTAAGTCAAATTTATTTGATTTAAAAATTTTATTGGTGGTTTTAAAATGACTACAAATTATACATAAATAGAATTTTGGAAGTAAACATTGTATAACGTCTTATTCAAACTGTCAACAAGTTGCGTTCAAACTTTTTACTTCATCTTACTGTTGGTAAAAGGAAGTACTGTGATAGTGTGGCAAATTGTCGTTATCAAGTTTGCACCGGAAATACCCTTAGGTCTACTGAGTCGAAAAATAAAATAGTCTCTGTGTGAGCATGTGAACAGCATAACTAACTCCAAAACGAAAAAACGCAGAAAGTTTAAACTTGAAGTTCCGAGCTAAAAGATACAGAGTCACATATTGACTGGAAGTGTGTTTTTACTGAACAGTTTGATCAGTTTTCATAAAAGCACCATGGATTTCATTAAATTTTGTATACTAACCATGAATCCAGTGACCTATATCACAACTTTTGTTTGTATCTTCTTTCCAAACAAGTTTGAGCTTTTGGGGGAGGGGTAAGATAAAGTATTCCTCAAAAATGTGGTTTTATTAAGTACAGATTTTCCTATTGATATAACATTAAAAACAACTAAAGTAGATTTTTTTTTCACTTAAATGATCAACTTTTTAGTTTGTTTACATAATGTTTGGATTATATTGCATACCAGTGTCTAGTAAACAGTGATTTATTTCATACTTCCCCTCATGTGACTATAAAAGAGACCGACAGAAGCGCTAGTGTAGTTCTTTTGTATTTTATTTCGTAGCCCAGCCCTATATACATACAAACCTACATAGCTATACGTAAACAAGTCCTATGCCTGACTCCAGGACGCCATTCTACTACTACGTATGTACATAAAACATATGTTTGTCAGCCTATTTATTACATATATAGCTACTTTATTTTCCTCCAACCAACTTAAAAGATCGTCTGAATAAAAGAGGGAGAAAAAAAAATTAACTAAATGGAGCACATAATTGCAGCTGGTTTGGTGCTAATCATTTAAAACAACATTTGCTTATTCCAAGAAATGTTTTCTGTCTTTTTCCTTCTTCTATGCAATAACAAAATTGGAATAGTTCGTTGAACTATTTTAACGAATAACCGACAAAAACCCCAAACTAAAGAGGTGCCGCCTTTCAACACAAGATTCGCTAATTAACGCATGCTCGTACATAAATCTCGATCCTTCAGTATCTATCACCGTAGAGCTGTCAAGTCTCCTCTGCTACTCACCAGACAGTGTTGTCGTCGCCTTTTCTAATAAATTATACGACCAATATGTCAAAGTCGGAAATGTCAGACACTCATTAATTCCATAATTTTTTTATATTTATTTGACCTATTTTCCTTTCTTATTCTCTGATCGTCCACACATTAGAATTTTTAACAAAAAAGTATCTGTTTATTAATTCGCAAGTTCATTTCATTGTGTGTGATCCTGTCAACACTGATTTGCCTCGTAGAAAGCGAAACACAGAATTGACTAATCTGATGTGAAACACACATTCTACAATGAATTAGAAAATTTCATTCATAGTTGAAATATTTCCTAAATATTTAGTTGTCGTTAAACTTACAGACGGTGGAGCTAAATATTGTCCTGAAAGGGCATTATGGGGAAGCCCATTCTACTACTAAGTCCCAGTAAGCTGTTACAAATAAAAGTTGTCGATCTTCATTAAAAGAAAATTAAAAAAAAAAAAAATCGTTAAAATCATTTTCTCAGAAATTGGAAAAAAAGAAAAATCCATTCAGTTAACTGATATTTCCGCTTCACCAATTTTGATCGAAACGTTATTGTCGGGCTCCCTATTTTTGATCCCTATTAAGGAGCTACTGCAATCATGTCAAATTTTACAAATTGAGATTTCACCAGAAATATAATATATTTTGAGGTCAACTCAATGGTAATGGTTAAAATCCGTCAAGTGGACTTGTAACTTCACTATTTGAATTTCCCAGTTTTACTTCCTCTCACTCCAGATAGAAGGAAGCTGCGATTGAAAGTTTTTCGGAGGAAAATTTATTTTTGGGGGGTTCGGGGGGGAATAGTGACGTCAAGCTTTCCTATCAATTAGCATTTCAATACAATATATGGTTCTGCTATTTATATAATATTAATATTCATTAGAAGTATCACTAGAATTCCAAATCTGAAGAAAAACAGTTAACCGGAAGTGCGACTTTACAGTGAAGGTTCTTTGGAGTTATTTTGGAATTTTCTCATGCCTATTTTTGCCTATTGGACAAATAAGTACAATTTGTAGTTCAAGGTAATTTGCCATTTTATATATAATTGTACTAATAGGAGTTGACAGAGAAAGTCGGGTGAGTGTTTTCATTGCAGATTGTACAGGTATAACCTCTGCACACAAACAGGCCAATCACTTTTAGGTGAAACATTTATCTTGCAAAATGGATTCTTCTCACTAGTTAGGTAAAACATAAATGTCCGCAGTGTGTACAATTGACATCATCTAACATCCTCGCCTGAGTATTACACCTTTTAAGTATTTATACGTGTGTGTGTGTCTGAGTATGTGTGCCTGCCTAGAGCACGATGGAAAATCGTACAAGTTCAACCAAGTTTAAACGTAATATTCCGATTTGTATTCAGAATTTAATGATTTTTTTTTCTTGGAAGAGATTTTATGTGATTTTCTTTAAAAAGTTTTGCGAAAGATTTGCTTTGTAAATTTGTTTCTGGTATAATTATTACATTTATAAAGTGCTTCCATTTTTAATTGTAAAATTTTTAGAGAAAAATTTATTTTTGTGATGTTCTCATGTCAATAAAGAGAAGCAGCAAATAAGTTTAGAATTTTCCTGCTCCTCATCACTTATTAATTACGAATACTAAATAAAGCACAAGTTATGTCCCAATTTGGTACAATAAATATTATAAACCAGATTGTTAACTACAATGGTTGAACAATATTGAGTTAACTACAATAGTTTCGGCGTGATTGTATTGCGAACAGACAGACTACATTATCAATAATTTCTATTTATTTTGAAAACAATCGCTTGAAACAATGATCAAGTACTTACAAATAGCACAATACAATCAAGATTTATATAGCAAGTTGCCTTCCGAATACACTAAATCCTGTATTATGTAACTGATTGTTTGTATTCATTAATTGAATAAATAGTTAACGTAATTTTTCACACAAGGCTGTTTTATTTAAATTTAAATACAGTCTACGTAGTAGTTAAAAATTCAATGGCAAATTGATTTAATGTTAAATAATCTGTTAAATATTTTAAGAAAATATTAACTTCCAGATTTGGGGATTGGCCATCCAATTTCCTGCGTTAAAGATGATAAACAATTCATCGAGTGTTTAAGAATTTGGAGACAATTTGGACATATTTACCAAACAAGGAGAACTTTCGCGAAGATATATAAAAATTGACTAATAAAAGAATAGGTTAAAAGGAAACCTAAAAGAAACCTTACTATTTGTGGTGCTGCCAAACTAATCATTAAGATAGAAAAAGCAAAGAAGCAGGCGTGGAACACCCATAAGGTTTTCTCTTACGGCGGTTAATACAACTGTGACCGACCGTAGAATGACAATTTGCTTTCCATTCAACGTAGTAGGAGGCCTTACAATAAACACAGGTGATGGTTTCTCAGCACACAGCAAGTATATAACTGACTAATTTTTTGCAAACTTCCGCCTCACCCAAAAACCCCCTTAAATGAATTGCCTTGGAAAAATTTTTCAAATAAGAGTTGTAGCTCTTTATGTGTGCACTTGATATTCTAAGTTTAAAGAAAATTGTTGGAGCTACAAAAAAAAAAAAAAACGGAAAAATCTATTCAATACATTGGGAACTTCTGGTTGAGTAATATTTTGACAAATAACTTCCTGTTGGATCCCAAAGTGACACCCAACGTGACAAGTTTGATCTTGCTGCGTTGCTTTTTGAGCTATGCTATTCACATAGAACACAAACACACAGACCATTTTCTAAAAAGGACTCTTTGTAAACTTGGGGAATCTCAAAACGTGATTTCCGGGGAAAACTCGATATCAAAATTTGATACGATCGCAATACTTGCTCATACTAGCAATAAATTCTAGAAAGTAAAAAGATGTTTACATTTACATCAATACCATTTAAGTCCGACTAATGTATGCCTGTAAACACCTGGAAGGAATTTAAAGTAAAATCAAACTATTCAAAGAAATATTTGGACTACTTGTTTCTACGAATTCTTGTTAGAGCGCGTTAGCAATGCAAGAAACCCTTCAACTTGTTTACTATTCTTTAGAAGTCTATTTTTGGAGAATTGAAAAGGTTAATTCCATTTCTACAACTAATCCAACCAATTTTTATATTGTTTACAACACGCACACAAATGCTGATTCTAAGAAATATCGTTACGTCATTTGATAGATTCCTTTTTAATGTAGAGTTTCAACGCCCTGTTTCTTTTTTTTTAAAGTTGTTATTATTTTGGTGATGACTGCAATTGTTTAGACAACGAAGACAACGTGCGATCTTTTCTCCACATTTCAATAGAAATGTTGTGTAAATATGTGTGGGTTCTGTTTTCTGTATAATCCTCTCGCCCCCAACTTAAAAAAAACTGACGGCTTTCAAACACCGGCGCTTCTAAACTCGGATAAATGTAAATATTGTTTTTAATTTGTAATCTTTTTTAGTTCATTCACACTGATTAAACAATGTAAATATCGGAGATTCCAAGATTCGAGTCTTTTTTTTTTACATTCAACTTACTCACATAGTAAGAGGAACTTCCGCCATCGGGTCAATTTTGAAATTCAGTTTTCACCGGAAATGTTTCGAGGTTTTTGAGTACAAAAAAAATATTTTTAGGTAACAGACACAGATGTGTATGTCTACAAATATCTCTTAAAGGAAAAATCGTAGGAAGGTCAAAACTGGTATTCCATTGAAGTACTACCGCTGCATCTGACATGAAGATTTCGCGCAAAATCCATCAAGTGCCACTTTACTGAATGTTTTTTTTCGTAAAATTTTGCGATTTTCTCGTAAAATGGCTCCAGTGATTTTCTTCAAAATTCGTCTACTATCTACAATACCTATCACTTTTATTTAAAACATTTACCTGGGAAAATTGATTGTTTGGTGGGTTCTGGGGGGTGGGGGGTGGAAGTAACGTAAAACTTATCCCGTCAGTGCAATGTATGGGTTCAACCATCTTATAGTATTCACTTAATTGGATTTTGGAATTTCACGAAAACCATTAAAACGATTTGCTATCAACCTGCTGACTTCACTGATAAAAACCGATCACCTTTATTTGAAATATTTTCCCGAATATATTGATTTTAAATAGTTCTACGGAATTTTATGTAGTTAAATTTAAAATGTTATTTGGGATTGATTTTATGTCATTGTCGCTCTCTTCTGGACTTCAGTGTAATGACTTCCCCACCTGCCTGAGCTGGTACTCCCCCTCCTATAATTATACTAGGTCAAACTTCTATAATTATGTAGGTCAAATGAAAATTTGAAGTTCAAAGAAAATTTGTCATTCTATACAGGGTGTAACAGCAACCTCTGGCAATACTTCGGGATATGGTTTTTCACTTTATTTGGAACAAGAAATTTCTAATAAACCATGGTCCGATTCGTTCGCCTTCAAAACTTATTCTTCATTTTCTAAAATTTTCAATTTTCCTACTTTTTCTCATAAAATTGATTCTATCTCAAAAAGTTTTTCACATAAATCATATTCAATTACACCGTTGGAAAGAGCATTAAATTTCCTATAAGAAACAGAAGTTTTATTTTAATTGAATTAATTATAAGGTTTTTCGGAGACTTTAAACTTAACTCTACAGCTCTTCGACGTTAAAAACCAGTTTTCAATAGTATTTTCTTATAAATTTCTTTAAGGCTAGCGTATGGTCCGGTTACAGAAAAAACATCTACATTTCACCAGCTTTCCAACGATAATAATATCATGGGGTTTCTTTGTTGTTTTCTTAAAGAAAATGCGAAATAAATGTAAAAAAAAAAAACAAAATGAAAATTGAGAGCTGTTACAAAAATATCCCAAGATTAATTAATAAACCTGTAATGAACTTTGGAATTGTAATCTCACGATAGAAATCCGTCTAATTCTAATAAACAGAAACATTTATCGTGATTTAGCTGGTCATACATTCAAAATGCCAAGAGTTCTTTGTCATAGAATAGCGAGATATGGTTTTTATTTGTGGCTTTTGTAACGGCAGCGCGGAAGCTGCAGCTGAGTATGCTAGCCGTTGGCCTAACAGGAAACCATATAAACAGCGTATTAAAGACTAGGGGAAACCGGTTCTGTGAGAATAAACTACCGAGGAAACTTGATCGTTCTTACGAAAATTCAGTCAACGCATCTTGAATGTGTTTGATGACGATTCTACCCTTAGCACACGCAGAGTGGCATTGTCGCTAGGTTTGTCACATCAGACGGTGCACAGGTATCTTCGACGGGATGGTAGATATCTGTATCACGTGCAGCAAGTACAGTATTTACTAGAACGTGATTACGCCTGTCGTACTCAATTCTGTATTTGGCTGCTACAAAGTTGGCCCAGAATCGTCGTTTCCCCCAAAACATTTTGTGGACCGATGAGGCGACGTTTACTCGAAATGGTTCTTTAAACACCCGCAACATGCACTATTGGGAGTGACGAGAATCCCCGTGCAACCAGAAAGTCATCAGAACGATCAGTTTCCCCGGTAGTTTCTTCTCACAGAACCGGTTTCCACTAGTCTTTAATACGCTGCTTATATGGTTTCCTGTTAGGCCAACGGCTAGCATACTCAGCTGCAGCTTCCGCGCTGCCGTTACAAAACCCACAAATAAAAACCATATCTCGCTATTCTATGACAAAGAACTCTGGCATTTTGAATGTATGACCAGCTAAATCACGACTAAATGTTTCTGTTTATTAGAATTAGACGGATTTCTATCGTGAGATAACAATTCCAAAGTTCCTTCCAGGATCATTAATTAATCTTAGGGTATTTTCGTAACAGCTCTCAATTTTCATTTTGTGTTTTTTTTTACATTTATTTTGCATTTTCTTTAAGAAAACAAGAAAGAAACCCCACGATATTATTATCGTTGGAAAGCTGATGAAATGTAGATATTTTTTCTGTAACCGGACCATACGCTAGCCTTAAAGAAATTTATAAGAAAATACTATTGAAAACTGGTTTTTAACAGTCGAAGAGCTGTAGAGTTAAGTACTTAAGTCTCTGAAAAACCTTATAATTAATTCAATGAAAATAAAACTTCTGTTTCTTATACGAAATTTAATGCTGTTTCCAACGGTGTAAATGAATATGATTTATGTGAAAAACTTGTTGAGATAGAATCAATTTTATGAGAAAAAGTAGGAAAATTGAAAATTTTAGAAGAGGTTGCCAGAGGTTGCTGTTACACCCTGTATATAATTGGTCCTCTACACACACGGGAGAGAGGAGGACCCTCTGATTAAGTATATATATATATATATCATAACAGTCAGTAACAGATAGTCGTGTGAGTGTTTCTCGCCAGATTATTTTACATTCACTTACCTCGGCAAGAGGGGATGATGTGTAGTAATTTATTGACTGTAACAACCAAAACAGCCTGTCACAAATAGAAACTTGCAAGATATAATTAAATTAATACTAAAGCTACTACCTCAAGTAGTTTATTTTGATAACCTAAGTACTGAAGGTTACAGTTCAGTCTGCCTAAACAACCGACAGAAAGAGGCACATTATCTAGCCTAGCAATTAGGAAAATCCCCCCTCCCCATCCCCGTCTTACGTAAATATATCATACTGGACTTTTTTAATTAATTGCTTCAAAGTTGACCAATTTAGGGACCCTATAGTTTTAATTGGAAATGTAGATAAGAAAGAATCTGCAATTTATTTGAAAAATCATATAAATTTTAGCAAAAGTTTGCACAATTTGGCCAATATTTTTTTTAATAATCCTGGAATATTTTAATTAGTTTACTAATCAACAACTTATACAAACTAAAAAATTGGAAGAAATTAATGAAAGAAAATTACGAAACAGAGTTAATTTAGTGTCGCGCAATTCAGAACCATCTTTTTTTTTAATGGTTTTCAACCCTGAAGCTAATTCTAAATTGAGTTGTGGGCAATCTCATAGGAAGTTAGCTTAATCGATTAACAACATAATATGACACGGAAATTTCCAACAACCACTAACATGTGTATCTTAATATTAATTTTAAAGTAAAACGAAAATTAATATGAAACAGTATAATTAATTATCATTATTATTACATATAAAGAGGAATAGATATCATTGAAAGGCATTTCAGAGGAAAATCCAAGTCAGTATCTCAAAGGATTTTTTTTAAACATCGTTATAATTAATTACTATTACTCGTATACAACATCTATAACTTTTATTTGAAGTATTTTACTGGGAAAATTCATATCAGAGGGTGTTACAGAGTGCTGTCAAGTTATAGATTCATCTTATAGGGTCATTTCTCTATATTCTAAGTTTCCTCCATCTAAACAATAGTGAAGAACAATTAAATACGGGGTGCAATCATTCAATATTGAAGAAATTTTGGCAATTAAAAGATGAATAATGTAGCAAGAGGAATCATAAGCTTTCTCTTACTGCTATAAGAACAAGCGTATTGCGATTGGCTGAAATTTTTTGTTCTTTGAGCATGAAAAATATGTTTTTAGTTTGAATGTGTGTGTGTGTGTGTGTGTGTGTGTGTGGTATTTACAAAATATTTCGTAAACGGTAAAGCGCAGAAAGTTTAAAACTTGGTATTCGTTTTAGAATCACCATCGCATCTGACCGTAATGGTTTCAGGCAAAATCCACCAACCGGAAGTGTTCCTTTACTGGTGATTATTGTACTATGGTTATTGTACTATGGTTATTGTACTATGGTTATTGTACTATGATTATTCTTGTTTTCACTCTGTGCGCACACCTAAATAACTAACACTTTAAATACTTGTGGGTAGCTGCAATGTTACTTACTCCCCCTGTGGCCACGGTGCCACTTCAGTACAATTATGGCTATTTCACCATCTATACCATATTGAGGTCAATCTCAAAAAAACTGAAAAATCCATATAGTAAGGTCGCAGTTCTGGTCAACCTATTTTTCTTCAAAATTGGAGTTTTGTAATAGATTAATTGTTGTGGTGGTTGGTTCCGCACAACTGGACAGCATCAGAGGCATTTTCCGTGATAGCCTGCTTCATTTTGTGGTCATTGACCGGTTTCGGGCGTTCGCCAATCATCAGGATGTTTTGGTTGAACAGTGTAATAACATAGACTTGCACAGAGCAAATTTAGTTGATACACTGTATGTTATACACTGAGTGTATCAACTGTATTTGCTCTGTGCAAGTCTATGCTATTACATGTTCAATAAAAACATTCTGATGATGGGCGAACGTCCGAAACCGGTCGATGACCACAAAATGAAGCAGGCTATCACGGAAAATGTCTCAGATATTTAATTCTGATTAATACTTCGTGGATGATAGAATCGTAGGTATATTAAATTAAAATAACAGTTTTAGAGGAAAGCTTAACCCCCACACCTCTCCCAACCAATCATTGCAGCTGTTGCGAGATAATGCCAGTTCTGAAAAAAAATCTGTTGACGGAAACGCGACTTTACAAAATACATTTTGGGGTTTTTAAATTTTTTCAAAAACAACTTTATTATTTTTGTTTACTTTCTCTAACTGCAAAAGAAAGCATTACGACCATGTCAAATTGACACGGAAATGCATGTTTTACCGGAAATACATGTTTTGAGATCCCTGAGGAATTAGATTTGTTATAATTGCATCAAGAACTAAATTTCATGCATGAATTTTCTTTCATTCACTCATAAATTGAATTCAGAAATAAAGGCCAAAAATAAATCACTGGGTCACGGGATTTTTGGCTGATCGTACACTAAACATCATTTGTTTCTACAGGACAATTTTGACAGCCAGTTAAAAATAAAAATAATTACGAATTAGTTTCATTATACTAATTTATTACTAATAAGGTTTTTGGCAGACACTAGACTGTTTGTTTGTCAGTTTGTTTTATGCCCAATTTGTTGTCGAGTCTAATACTGTCTAGTTTAAACACTATCCCATTATCTTGAGGGTCATCAGAAATAGTGGTGTGTGTGTATGTGTGTTTTGTGGTAATTAATGTTAAGTGAATGTTTAAAGAGATCTTCACTACTCTAAATTGATTCCGCTAATATTACACGCTATTTAACAAGAAAGAAAGAAAAACAATACGCTTAATGCTTCCATTGGTTGTTCAGAAATACTTGGGTTAATTGTTTCCCATATTGACAGTTGTTCCGATTGACGATTCTATTAATAACGCATATGTTTGATAATAATAATCAAAGTCATCAATTAATTTGAAGTTCTATGATAATTGGGGACATTATTTTTAAAATTTAATTTCAACGACCAGCCATTACTGGCCAACTAACACAAACACTGCCTTCTCCAGCATTCGCACAGTAAACCCTGGGGACTGCGAAATTAGTTCAATTGTGAAACTACCTAGGATTTAAATTAAAATTAAAAATGTTGAAATTATTGCCAAATATATACATATTTACAAAGTGCCTCAACAGTACCAGATACAACATCTTTTCCTCTTTCTTTATAGTTTCTTCTTGAGTATTTTATTAAGCAAATAGATTTGTTGGGAAAAATGATAAATAAAAACCCAACTCTAACACGAACCTATTACTACTGTGCTGGACTAATTATATGTCTTATTCTTTTACGTTTATAGCTGCTCCTAGTGTTGTAGCTGCCTATACTTTTAATTAATGTATTATCGTTAAACCAAACACTTGCGCACTACAACGACTGACTTTGTAGCCAACCACTTCTTAACAAAATCTATTGAAAACGTTGCAAAAAGATTTAAATATTTTAGAAGCAGAACTGTAGTACATTATCAGAGATATTTTCCGTGATAGCCTGCTTCAGTTTGTGGTCATGAGAAAATCTGGTGTGTAACATTCATACGACTTTCTCATACTGCAACTGCATGGCTACAAATGGCAAATTTTCTTCCAACTTATATAATTATTCTTACTCGACGTTTAGTTTAATGAGACCAGGCATTGGTCTTTTTTATGGAGAAAATCACAGAAAATGGAAAACCTGTTCGGCAAAGTCGCACTTCCGGTCAACCTATTTTCTTCAAACTCGGAATTTTGTCAATATATTTAATTCTGATTATTATATAGACAACAGAACCGCACAGTAAATTCACTTTAGAGGAGAGCGCAATACCATCTCTCCCCCAATATACCTTCTTTTCCACGTAGAAATGTTTCAAATATAGGTTATAGCTCTTGTAAGTTAAAATGGCAAATCGTTTAAAGAAAATCGTTGGATCCGTTTTCTAGAAAATCTCAAAAAAACTGAAAAATCCATTCATTCGGTTGTCCGATTTTGTATAAAACCTTATTGTCGGGTCCCAAGCTAGTACTCCTTAACAATTAAATATCAAGTTTAAACTTTCTACGATTTTCCATCTGGGAGTTATGCTGACCACATACATATATATATACACACACACACACACACACACACACACACACACACAGAGACCAAACCACCTCAGGGAACCTCAACATGTATTTCCGGTAAAAACTCAATATTAAAAATTTGATAAGTTTGCTCGCAATATTTCCTCTTACAGGCAGTAACACAAAGCAAAAAGAGGTTCTTATACGATATCTAAGTACGTTTTATAATCTGGGTTCATACCAATAATAAAACGAGTCTTCCCATTACTGTTTATGTTGGCTCAAATACTGGAGGAACGCAAAAATTGTCTTTAACTTTGATTTTTCAAAAGAAAAAAGATATTTTTCTAAATAAGCAACACTGGACCTAGAGATGAATGCCTAGATACCATTGACCATTGACCAAGGAGTACCGCCGATCGAGGGACCTACAGGTTTCCTAAAAGTCGTTTTAGATAAGATTTTTTCAATATAATCTTGTTTTATTAGGATATTATAAAATAAATTTTTTTAATGTGTTCTAAAGAGGGGCAACAACTAAAATCGAACATTGACAAGATTTAAAACAATTTTCCCATAATTAAGCCAAGTTCAAAAGAAACTGTATTTTTTATTTTAGCATTTTCAAATTACTAAAAAATAAAAACTATTTTTTGATTAACATATTTTTCTTCAAATATCTCAGGAATATCTACTGAATTAATTGTATTACATAAATAGTTCCTAAAAGGTTATGATAGATTAATAATTGTCGGCTACCATTTACACAATTACATGTTCACTTGTATTTAATTAGTTTTTTAATTTATAATTGATAATTACTGATTAGAATAAATAAAGATAATCAAAAACAAAAATCACACTCCCTTGAAAGTTAATTTAGCTTCCTTAGCTAATTGAGGCCACTGACGCGATCTCAACCCGGAAACTTAGCTGTTTTTCAGGACGATATTATCTGGTATTTCACGGATTTCAACACCATAAAAACATGAAAACGAAAACGGCTATAATATTCAGCTACAATATTATAATATATTATTATAATATTCGCAGCATGCTTAAATTTGATACTCAGTTTTAGATATTACCATCGCTTCTATCAAGGAGGTTTCAGTCAAAATCTATCTACTGGAGGAGCGATTTTACTAATTTTCTTGATTTTCTTTAAACTTTCCCACATAGAAGCCTATCGCTTGTTTTGGAACATTTTTCCAGGAAGATAGATTTCTGGCCAGTTAGTAGTTCGGTACACTGATGTCGGTTAGAACTCAAGTTTGGAGAAAATCGTTTGACAGGAAGATAGATTTCTGGCCAG
>JAAEAF010008519.1:0-59051 GCA_011037195.1 Triatoma infestans
TTACTTCCTCCTTGTGTCTTGTTACTTCCTCCTTGTGTCTTGTTACTTCCTCCTTGTGCCTTGTTACTTCCTCCTTGTGTCTTGTTACTTCCTCCTTGTGCCTTATTACTTCCTACTTGTGTCTTGTTCCAAGTTGCTGTCCATTATTTCCTTTAAAAATTGTTTAGCGAGAAAGTTTGGCAAAGCACACATTCATCCACTCCTGCGCAGTCGAAGAGTATGCATGCACAGAGTGGCCCATAAGTCACGAAATCGCTGTCTGGACATCTTTCGCTCGTTGTTTCGTTATGAATTATTCCATGATTGTTATTTTCTCAGCTTTTCTTTAAAAAATCTAAAAACAAAGAGTACTTGGAAAAATTATCAAAATTACCCTTCGCGAGTTATTCAGCCATACTGTATTACAGGATTATTTCTTTATCTATTAATAATTGCGTAAACATCATTATTTCCTGGTATAATTTGAATTATATTGTACTTTGCATTGTAACTGGAACCCTAGAGACGGTTAAGGATAAAATTGTAACACTTATGAAATGCAAATTTTATTGATAAACCTATTAAATTTTTACAAATATTTTCTTTTGTTATAATTTAGGATTCTAATTAATTTTTTTTTATTAGAAAATCAAGTAAATAATTTTTCCTTCCAATTAAATCATTCTCGCAGCAGGCGCCGTTTCATGTTTAGTTGCAAAAGGATGTAATGGAGATCGTAGAACAGTTGACTCATAAACGAAAAAATCGTATTATTCCGTTGTAAGTATAAGGAGTTCTGCCTTTCAAGTTTTTTCCATTTTTCACGTTTTCTCGAAATTTTATTCAGAGTTAAGTTCTGAACGGCTATTACCGCTATTATCTGAAATATGTTTCTCAGAAAATTGTTGTTGTGGCAACACTGGAGGTGGGGTCAAACACATCAGAAAAAAAATCAGTTATTTCTTTAGACTTCATAAACTTATTACTTTTATTTAAAATATTTTCCCGCAAAAAATTGATTTTAGGACGATTTAGAATTACCTTTAATGTGCTAAAAGTATAATTTTAGTTCCACAACCTGGTGAGAGTTGAGGGAACTAAACTAGTTAATTTGTCAATCAGAATTATGGAAAAAGCAGCAACCAAAAATCGTGTGGAGGTTTTCACAGCATATTTTCATTTAACGAGGAAAAAATTGAAGAAACTCACTTCTCCAAATAGTATCTAGAATAAAAGAAAATGGTAAAGAAATAAGAATATGGCGCATGCGCATAGAGCGGATGGCAACAAAAAATTAGATCACAATAAGCGGAAGTGTGGGGCATCAGACAATTTTTCTCTTCAGATTTATGACACTAATTACGTAGATTAATCTTGTTCTACGTGTACATCCCACTGCCATCTGTATCATACTGCTTCTGCTACAAATATCAAGTTTATGTATTAGGTAGGGTGAGTTGTATACAATGACGAATATATATCACATTATAGTGAAACAAAGCTCTATAAAAGAATCGTTTATTAAGTTTCAGTATTTTGTGAATTATTTTTCTTTATAACTGGTTTTTTCACTTTCGGCCTTTCGTGTCAAATTTTCAAAATTCTGTTTACATCAGAAATATGTTTTTTGAATTTTCCTGATAATGAAAAAATGCTTTCAGCCGAATAATTCTTCCTTCTGTAGTTATAGCGGGTTAATTTTTTTCTGTGATATATTACTTTCTCTTTTATTAGGTAAGAGGAATTATTGTAATTGTGTCAAATTTTCAGGATCGAGTTTTCACCGGAAATATCCGTTTTGAGGTCCCCTAAGTCAAAAAAAAGTGTTTTTTTTAGAAAATGGTCTCCATGTGGGTGTGTGAACAGCATAGTTCAAAAACGAAAAACCGTAGAAAGTTCAAATTTGATATCGCGTTTAGGTATCACCACGGGATCCGTCCGACCCCATGTGGTTATCTGACAAAATTCCTCAACGGAAGTACTACTTTACTAGATAATTTTTTTACGTATTTGCGGTTTTCTCAAAAAAGGCTCCAACGATTTTCTTGAAACTTGATACACCAACTAGACTTACAAAGAGCTACAACTTTTATTTGAAATATTTCTCCGGGAAAATTCATTTAACGATACTTTTCGGGGAGGGGTGGGGTTATTCTAAAGTGCTATTTCAGTTTATTACACAAATTTATCATCCAAACAATATTGATTAGAATCAAATATGTTGTTGAAATTCCGAGTTTGAAAGAATCGGATGACCGGAAGTGCGATTTTACTAGGTCGTATTTTTCAGCTTCTGCGATTTTCTCCATAAAAACACCGACGAATTTCATTAAATTTGACATCCTAACTATAAAATTTGGCAATCACAGTTTTGAAAACTGGAGTAGGAGAAAGTTGTGTGAGTGTGTCACAATAGAATTTTTTTGGTAAGTAAAGAGGATGATCCCTTAGTTTAGCCTCAATTTTCTTTAATTCTTTAATATTTTACAGCATTATTTCGGCATTGTTTACAGGTCGTTATCAAAAATGTAGAAAATAATATGTTAATTCAGTTAAAATTAAGATATAAAAACAAAATATAAAATGTAATTGTTATGTATACATTAAGTATTATATTCAACATTTTAAGACAAAAAAAATTTTTTTTTTCTCATTGCTAGAATAAAAGAGTGTTGGGGTCGTGCAGATATTCGAAATTGAGTGTTCACCGGAAATACATCTTCTGGGATACTCTCAATAAGAAAAAAATATTTTAAAGCAATGGCCTGAAAATATATATATATATTGTGTGTGGTGTGTGTACGTATGTGGTTTTTTACAGAATAACTCAAACGAAAAGTACCAAAGTTCGAAGCTCAACCTAAAGTTTTTTTATCATTGAATAATTTAAAAATTATTACACTAAGAACTTCTTCTGAAGAAACTTCTGAAGTTCGAGTTTTACACACAAGTGAGTTACCCAATACTTTCTCTCTCTAGAGTGTGAAAGTAACATAATTCAATTCTTATTAGCCCTACATCTTGTGGCAATACGCGAAAACAAGATCAAAACAAATCCTAGATGCAGATTTGAAGTTATACCAAACGAAACGGTTTTAGTGCGAGAGATTGTTGAGTGATTTGAATTAAAATACATTTACAGTATTTGCACTTTTCACATTTTTATATTCGTACTTTAGGAACCAATTTAATATGATTGCAAAAAAAAAAATTAATATTCAAGTCGTGAACGAAGTATTTTTTGCAACTCTCGTCCACTCTCCGAGTTGTCCACAGACCGTTGTAGAGTTAACATCTCGCTAGCCTGCTCTGTCAAATTTAATTTTTGTTTGTTTGTTTTTACTTTTCTTTTTCTCAAGATTTATCTCTTCAGTTTTTATCCACATTATCAAGTTTTTGTTTTTAATCAAAAACAAAACTTTTTTTTTTCATGAAACAAAATATATATATATATACTTTTTTCTTGTTTCTGTGTGGTCAAATAAGTGACATTGTAAATAGTTTATATAGCGTGGTGGGGAATCAGTAGTGAGGAGGTAGTAGTGGGGGGGGGGGGGGCCAGTACTGGGGAGAGTACGCTGCTCACGTGACACCAACTGTGCGAGCGAGTGAGAGAGACAGAAAACGCCATTGTTGTAAGAAGTTTATTTAAACAAAACAAATAATTACTGATCACTAAAATTTCTCCTTCGAAAGAGAAAAGAGAAAACATTCTCACTTTTGGTTTTTGTTTTTTTTATATTTTGGCTTTTGTATTTTTATTTTTGTTTGTTTATTTTTAAAATATTTATTTCTGTTTCAACACTTCTCATCTCTTTTTGGTTAAAATTTGTATAACTGAAAAATAATGGGCCGCACTGATGATATACCAGACGAAGCAACGGTCTTGAAATTTGAAAAAATCAATGAATCAGAAAATTCACCTCAAAAAACAAAAAAAGCTAAAAGTAAAAAACCATCTCAACTACCAGTAAGATCCACCAGGAACCTTCACAAGACAGCAAGCTAACCTACTCCCATCAACAAGCCAAAAAACACTGAATGTCATAGCTCCGCCAGGTGTCCTCTCTAAAAATTCATTCTCAGTCCTAGCAACAACTGAGACTACGAATCCATCAACCAATGTCCCCTCAGCCAAAATTAAAAAATCACCCCCTATTTAAGTAAAAAACGTGCTTAAATATGCTGAACTTTGCGAAAATCGCGAATCACTGATGTTATTATTCATCCTTACAACCCCTGATGACTACACAAGTATAATAAAATATCTTCAGGAAAAAAAGGCCGAGTTCCACACTAATCAATTAGATGAAGATAAATCTTATAGTATTGTTATAAGAAATCTTCATCAATCCACGCCGTTGGATATCATTAAACAAGAACTCACCAATTACGGCCATGCTGCCAGAAGAGTATCTCTGTAATTCATCCTGTCTCTAAGCAAACTCTACCTATGTTTTTTGTTGATTTAGAACCTGCTGTCAACAATCAGGAAATTTACAACCTCTAATTCTTGTATTATACAAGAATAAAAGTGGAGGAGCCACATGAACAAAAACACATTGTTCAGTGCAAAAGGTGTCAAGAATACGGTCATACCAAAAGTTACTGCCAGCATCCTCCAAGGTGTGTCAAATGTGCAGGAAATCATTTCACCTCCGAATGCACCAAGCAGCGGAACACTGAACCCACCTGCGCAATATGTAATGGAGCACACTCAGCCACTTACAAAGGATGCATGGTTTATAAAGAGATCTTAAAGACTAGAAGGCCTCGTCCAGTATACGAACACCCATCAGCCCCCACTTCAATTAATCAAGCTCCAATCCCAGCACAAAGTGAAGTACAAGAGTTTCCCTTTCTCCAGGCAGCCGGAATGGAGAAGAATACTCAACGCACATTTGCTCCCTCAACAACTTTCTTGTATTCCATACTCTAGTCCTAGTACACATTCCTCAACTGATTTAACCGGCATCCTAAGTTCCTTCATTATTGAGTTCAAATCCTTAATTTCTCTACTTACATCAGTTGTCAATAATCTCCTTCCGCGCCTAAATCCGTAATACTTGCCACACAGAACTCCTTAGTTATTCTTCTATGGAACGCTAATGGACTTAGCAACCACAGACAAGAATTAGACATATTACTACACGAGAGACGTATAGACGTAGCGCTTATTTCTGAGACTCATTTCACAGACCGATCTTATTTCTCCATTCCAGACTACTTCACTTACAGAACAGATCACCCGGATGGTACCGCACATGGAGGCACAGCTATCATTATTCGCAAAACATTATCCCACTTTCTAATCTCTCCAAACACAGTAATTTCCTTCAATCAACTGCCATCTCCTTATTATGTCATCCCTTCCAATATACCCAGTCAGCTGTGTACTGTCCTCCGAATCAATCTATCTCTTCATCAGTTTACTACATTCTTCCAATCGCTCGGTCCTAAATTCATTTGTGGTGGTGATTATAACACGAAACACCCTTATTGGGGTTGTCGTGTTTCTAACCCTAGAGGACGGATCCTCCAAGATGTCCTAAACTTTAGCAATTACTCCTTTCTTTCTCCTTCACAATCGACTTATTTGTCTTCATCTTTAACTAAGCGACCCGATCTTCTCGACTTCTTCATTTGTAACCGTAATTTCTCACTATATAACCACATATATAACTTGAACGACCTCTCCTCTGACCACAGTCCTGTTCTCCTTGTAAGGTCTATCTCCTTTACCTAAAACCTTAAAACTTCCCTCATTAACGGACCAGTTGACTGGGATCTATTTAGAAACACACTCGAACAGAACTCGACTTAAAAATTCCTTTAAAAACACCCGAACAAGTAGATGACAGTGTGTTTCATCTAACTAACTCAATCCAGCGTAGCATTTGGACATCTACAACTACATACTACATCTTACAATAGAAAACCGACTCCTTACTATCTTCCATACACAAACGCTCATTAATAACTCGTCAAAGACAAGCTAGAGCCAAATGGCAAAGAACAAGGTGCCTTTCTGACAAGAGACTATTCAACCAACTAACTCGACAACTAAAAAAAGAAATTTATGACAATTATAATAACAATTACGCAGAGTATTCGAAAACACTAACAAGGACAATACTTTATGGACCGCCACGAAAAAAATACTAAACTATAAACACACTTCCTCTCCTCTTCGTCATAAAAATGGTTCATGGACCAGATCTGATGAGGAAAAAGCTAGCTTGTTTGCCTCACATCTGGCTACAGTATTTACATCTCATCAAGACTTAGTAGGCATTCAACATGACGAACAAATACTTTCCAGCCTCGAAGTTCACTTCCTTTGTCATTACCACCTAAATCCTTTACGCCTAACGAAGTTCAAAACGAAATGAGATCACTTTCTATAAAGAAATATCCAGGATATGACCTTATAACACGTATTATTCTTTTTAAACTTCCTAAAAAAGCTATAATGTTCATTACCTACATTTTCAAGTCCGTTCTTCGAACCACTCATTTCCAATATTATGGAAATTTTCATCTATCAAAATGATTCCCAAGCCCAAAAAACCCACTCATAATCCTTCTTCTTACCGACCTATTAGCCTCCTTCCCATTCTTGGAAAGATCCTTGAGAAACTTTTTATTAAACGCCTTTACCATATCCTAGACCCACTTAATATCATTCCCATCGTCAATTTGGCTTCAGATCCTTTCACTCCTCCATTCAACAAACTCACCGCGTTATAGATACCATCGCCTCCGCCCTTGAGGGCAGACATTATGAGAGCCCAAGTGTGTTTTTAGATATTGAACAAGCCTTTGATAGGGTATGGCATGAAGGTCTTTTGTCAAAGCTCAAGGGCATTTTTCCAAACACTTTTTATCTCATCCTAAAATCGTACCTCACAGATAGATTTTTTCACCTCTCTCTCTTCCATTTACCCAATCCAGGCACGAGTTCCTCAAGGGAGTATTCTCGCACTTTTTTATACCTAATATACACAGCTGACATTCCCAATCACCCAAACACTTTAGTCTACACATTTGCTGATGATACCGCAATCCTCTCCCCGAACCCAGATCCTGGCAACGCTTCCCGTGCTCTCCAATCTCACCTTACATCCCTCGAGTTCTGCTTTTAAAGTGGAAAATTAAAGTAAACATTTGTAAATGCAAAAATGTAGTGTTTACTCTAAATCGCAAAACTATTTCTCCAATTTACCTCAATGGAATACCCATTCCGCCTGCTGACCATGTGCGCTACCTTGGACTATTCTTAGACAAAAGACTGACCTGGATCCCTCTCACACGGCTCAAACGCTCCGACGTCAAAATACATTTTAGACTTCTCTCCAGACTGCTTGGCAAATGGTCAAAATTATCGCTCTCCAACAAAAGACTCCTTTACATCTCCTTACTGAGACCACTATGGACTTACGGACTGGAACTGTACGGAACTGCCAAGCGTTCTAATCTGAACCGCATCCAAACCATCCAATCCAAAATCCTCCGCCACATTACTAACAGTCCTTTCTATGTGTCCAACCTAACCCTCCACACGGATCTCAATATTGCTTTTGTCAACACTCTGGCTAATACCCTTTATAACAGATTCCACAATAAGCTCCTATCACACTCTAATCCTTTAGCCCAAACCCTCACCTCACATTCCCTCCCTGGAAATCCTAGCTAGTGGGAGTCATCACTGGATGACTACCACTCAAGTCAATCAAGTCAATGTAATTATTTCTAGCTTATTTACTTATTCTAAAATTAATTACAGTTTAAGTTTCAAATAAAGAGTTAAAAAAAAAAATCGTCCACTCTGCATGCGGCCAAACTCTGAACTGGAATGTGTAAAAATCCTACTTCTCTCACTTATAAAATTAATAATATCTTTATTTTATTGAGTCATGAAAAATATGGTGTTTATTAGTGAGCTTAGTTCAAGTATAATTATTCAAATATTTTAGCAGAATGGAAACTCAAATTATTCAGATATGGAATACTTTTATTACAGATATTGATTACTTTCCCTACTGCAATTGTTACTGTAAGAATAATTATTGTAATTATAGACTGATTAGTTTGCTATAGTCTTGGAATTTGTATTAATTACTTTTGAATTGGCATTAGCAATATGTAGGGTGTCCCATGACTGGTGGCCCGCAGTTTAAGGACAGATTATTGAAGTTATTTATCGGGGGGGTAAAAGCCAGATAGGCTTAGGTCCCACGCCATCAGGCACCCGGCATAATAATAAAAACAAAAAATTGAAGTTATTTTCAGTCAAAAATTTGTATTAAACATAGGTCCGAAAATGTTTCGTAACTGAGGTACAGCCATTGAAAGGTGGACATTGAAAGTAATAATAAAACCAGTTTGTGTTTAAACAAAACTTTATTATTATAGGGTCAAATTCCATTAATGTGTCTTCAATAGCCTATTATTTTCAATTGTCAGTTTTTGGTTTTAAATTATTTACGTCGGTTTTGGTGTTGATTTTATTGTCCCCCATTGATGTACGTAATATTGAAGAACTGAACAGCTAGTTAGAATTACAAGTTTGAAGGTCAATTAAACCTTCAGTAAAAATTACGAGATTGATGAAAATTTGGCAATTATTATAATTTTGACTAAAAGGAGAGTGAGTTGCATAGACCGCCAGTGCTTCACACCAAAAATTTTTTTTTAGGTCTTGCTAACATCAATAGAAGTTCATTGGTAGTGACAATTTCCAAGTAACACATTAGATATTTACAAACAGCCTATAAAACAAAAAAATAAGTGCAATAAATGACGTCAAAAAACCGGAAGTAGAACATAATGTGGCTGGAAAGAGCAAAACAAGTTGTAATTTAGTTAATAGTCTCTGTGCCAGCAGAGAACATCAAGCTTAGTACGGCAGCCGTCCATTAGCAACGCTAAAAGCAGCAAAAATTATGGCACCAAAAATAGCATCCACAAAACCGAGCTAACCCACTAACCATTTAAGCCAGTTACTTACATACGACAGCAGTATGTGGTAAAAATGGTCGCGTGAAGCAAAATATTGAAGGAAGGAAGGGAGATATTTACCACTATTAATACAACGACACTTTAGACGATAGCATGACCTTCTCAGACCAGAACAGCTAAGGATAGCTGTCAGATGTTAGGTCGTGCATCTTTTTAGATGTATTGTGATCTTGCATAACACTTGCTATCCTATACGCTGACCATAAATGACGAAAATTTTTCATGCATCAAAGAGATCTGAAAACGTCCAGCCGTATTCTTCAACCGTAGCCTCAATTTTTATTAGGTTTAAAAAAAGAAACATTGTGATAGTTTCATTTCCGGATTGGTGAAAGAAAGTGGATTAGAAGATCTTAACGATAATAGTCGCGAGTACGGAAATGAAGGGAACCTGGATTTGAATAGCTGTGTTCAACATTCCAGTTCAACTCAGTAAATCTTGCGAAGCGGTTTAGCTATTCACTTTCTGCAATGAGGTACTCTATCCTTCACTTCCTTATCTTTTGGTGATTATCTTAAGAGCTTTCTAGAAATAGTGGACAATATTGTACCAGTCACTTACAATTCTAGTCACGGAACCTTCTTCCAGGAAGTAAATTACCTTTAGACCTTAGTTTGGCTCCATTATATTCCTCATGATTTACTCTTCCAACACGTCCAACAATATTCATGATTTTCATTCATTCACATTGGTAAAGGTTCTTGCCTTTAATCGATGGTATTCTTTTTTCTGTTTCAAAGTCGTCATTAAGAGACACCTCGTGTTTGAAAATTCTATACAACTAATATAATTATGAAACAAATTTTTATGGAACTCAAATAAGCGAATCGAATCCGTTTCATTTGACAATGCGTTAACGCTTGGTATAATAGTCTCGTTGGACCAAAGTTATATCAAGAAAATAAAAACTGGTTAGGTTTTAGTGCAAAAAAAATATTTGAATGTATGGCAGCGCCTCTGTAGACCTCAATTAAACTTAAACGGCAGTTTAAAGTTAATCATAAAACATAGATAGATACCTATTCTATAATATTGTAGGGCCTCCAATGAGGTTCAGCACTTAGACCTCAGCTGGGCCCATTGTGCAGCCTGTAGAACGCCTCACATCAACCCTAAACCATTAAGAAACGCCAGTACTGAGGCGAGTGAAATTTCTGATCCCGCCTTCGCTTCCAGAATTGGGCGCCAAATTTCAGGAACCGTCTGCGCACTCTCCAAGAAGGTGTAAATTTGTAAATATTTATTAATCTTTCATGTATTATTTATTTCAGCTGTACATGTAAATGAAAGAAATGAAAAATTTTATTCCTGTTCTGGGACATAAGTCCCTTAGGAACAATAATACAAAACAAAAGTGGCCTAGTGTGTCTGGACAATTATGTACATATCATTTGTAATTATTGATGATTATAATTATTGAAAATTATTTAGTCATGAATGATAAGGAAGAAGGAGGAAACTTCTAGGGGTTCGGAGAGACATGTAAGGATAAGAGGTGGTGAAAAAGACGGGACTTGAAGGCACGACGGATAAACAAAGGTAAGGAGTTCCATAGATAGGTGGCACGGATTACAAAGGATTTTTCAAAAGAGGATGTATGGTGGGAGGGAGTATAAAGATCGGAAGGACGGGAGCGAGTGTTACGGGAGTGGACAGACGATTTAAATTTCAGAAGTTCGGCGGTTAATGTGGGAGATGTGATTTTTCCAGGAGAGGTTTTGGTCGGAGATGATTCCGAGATTTTTTACAGAAGTACAATATTTTATCGGGATGTTGTTGAGGAAAAGGGTGTGGAAGGGAGCAGTGGAGTTTATGAGGAATTGGGAACCAATGACAATGGCTTTGGATTTATCTGGGTTAAGGGAAAGCATGTTAGCTGCTGCCCACGAATTAATGTTGTTACGATCATCCTGCAGCTTGTTTATTGCATCTTGAAGATCAGAAGGCTTAAAGGAGAGGTAAATCTGGGAGTCATCGGCATAAAGGTGGTAGCTGGAATGGACAATGGATAAAGGCAGATCATTAATATATACAGAAAAGAGGGTTGGGGATAAAGAAGAGCCCTGGGGCACGCCACGGGAAAGAGGAAGGGGGTTAGAAGGTTCGCTACCGGGGATAACTACATACTGGGATCGGTTGGATAGAAAGAGTTGGAACCAACGGATGGCGCTATTGGACAGGGAGAGGGACTGGAGTTTAGTGAGAATTTGGTGGTCAACAGTATCAAATGCTTTGGAGAAGCCTAAGAGAACTAGGATAGTGAGTTGTTGGTTGTCTATGGCGATTTGTAAGATGGGTGATTTTTAGGAGAGCTGACTGAGTTGAGTACCCGTGGCGGAAGCCAGATTGAAGTGGGTTAAGCAAGTGATTCTGTTCAAGGTAGTTGGATAATTGGGACTGTACTAAACGTTCTAAGGGTTTGGAAAGATTGGATAGAAGGGAAATGGGACGGAAATCATTGGGAGAGAATGGGTTTGTGGTTTTATTGAGTGGACGGACTAAGGCAGTTTTCCATTGAGAGGGAAAGACAGAATTTTGGAGGGAGAAATTGTAAATGTGAAGAAGGACGGGCAGGATTGCAGAGAGACAGGATTTAATTAGTTTAACAGGAACGTTGTCAGGTCCATGGTCATTTGTTCGGGATTTAAGAACTGCAGGTAGGAGATCTTCCGGAGTTATGTAGAAGAAAAAAAAGTTGTTGGAATTAAAAGGACGCATGGGAAGTGGGAAGGGGTTGGGTGGAACTAGGGAAGAAGAGGATTCAAAGTGGGTATTTAGAACATCAGCGGATAAGGAAATGGAGCACAAACGGTTTGATTTACAAAGAGAAAGTTTACGAACCATGTAGTTGATGGACCATTTAGCTTTAGAATCGGGAACATTGCAAAGGGATTGGTGGATGAAGAGAGGCTTAGCTCGACGAATGGAGGACTGAATAAGATTGCGTAAGTGTTTGTAGGAGCTGTAATCGTCAGTGAGGCGGGTCTGTCTGTATTTCCGTCTGGCTGTTTCTCGTCTTTTTATTAGGGATTTAAGGTCAGGTGTAAGCCAGGGAGCAGGAGGGCGGCGGAAACGGCGCGTGTGAAGTGGAGCATGGGAATTGAGAAGGAAGTGAAGGTAATTAGTAAGGAGGTTCACCTTAGGGTCTATGGAATTAGAGGAAAAAATTGAGTCATAAGGTAAGGTTTCTAGTTCAGGTTTTAATTTTTCAAAGGAAAGGGAATCGAGATTGCGAAAAGTACAGATTTTGGGTGTGATGATAGGGATAGGTAGGTCGATGGTGATGTGGATAAGATCATGAGATGATAGGAAGGGAACTGGATGCTCAGAGGAGGCTAGGAGATTTCTTGGGAATCCAAAATGAAAAGATCAAGCCAGGTGTCGGAAGAATGGGTATGATGGGTAGGAGAGTAGGGTACTACAAAAAGATTAAAAGATTGAGGGAATAGACGAGGAATTGATTCAAAGTGATAAGTCGGGGTCATAGATCTGCTCCCATACGTAACTGTGGGATGTCTAATTCCCTGTCTATTTCACAGAGATACCTAAGAATCCGCTAAAATCAACTTTTTCCGGGAAATTGTTTCAAAATGATTGGGTCATATCTGTGCAAGACAAAATTTCAGTTAATCGATTTTCTTCAAATACTCCAACAATAAATTTAACGTATTTTAATATAACCTTAAATTTTTTATTTTTATTGATGGTAGAAAGAATACAACAATCCTAAACACTTGCCAGAACACGGCAAAAATCAATTTTGCTGGAAAATTGTTTCTAATAAAAGTTGAAGTCGATAAAACCATATTCAAGAAAATTGGGGAAAATATTCGTATAGTGATGGCTGTGGATCTACACTGTTCCAGTTTGTGCTTCCTGAGATGTTTCGTTTTTGAGATTTTAATTTAATAAAATTTGAGATATTTTTTAATTTGAGATATTTAATTGAGATATTTTTGAATTTGAGATACTTAATTTAAATTTTGAGATATCATTCGCTAAAAAACAGCTTTTCTGGATTCAGAAAGCGTTCAAAAATTCCACTCGATCGCAAATATCTGATAACAGTATGAAAAAATAAAAAAGAAATTTGACTGAACGACAGTTATTGTGGCTAATTTCGTATCAGAGTAATCAAAAAATAACATTAGAAAGTTAACCATATAGGAGGCAGATATTAGAGTTTTTGATACACACAAAGCAGTTGATAGAGCTTTGTGATGCTCGGTTCTTGTGATGTTGTTTGCATGTGGGTGTGGGTGTGTGTATGTGATAGGAAAGCAGAATAAGATTGGCTGGTTCGTTTGAAGTGGGCCAGAAATAGAGAAATCTTCTTTAGCAGTGGTATATAAGAGTGAGAGAGGGTGAAGAGCGAGGAAGATGACAAGGCAGCAAGCCTGTGTGTTCCACACTGGCATCTCAAAAAAAAGGAAAGTGGTGATGTCACGTGCATTACTAGCAAGCTACTTAGTTACACTGTGCTTTGTTACTTTCTCTTATTTCCTTTTCTTTCCCCACAAACATTCCTTTCAGGTTAGCCAACATTTCCACTATGATCAAAACACACGCACTTCTATATTTCAAAACGCACGTATTGTAATCGTGTCAAAGTTTCGAAATCGAGTTTTCACCGGATACACCGTTTTGAGGTCCCCTGAGTCCGAAAAAGTGGTTTTTAGAATTGGTATGTGTGTGGGCAGCATAACTCAAAAAGCAAAAATCGCAGAAAGTTCAAACTTAATATTTATTTTAAGTGCCTAAGTAAGTGCCTAAAAATAAGGTTTTGAACAAAACCGGTCCACCGGAAGTAAAATTTACTGAATGAGTGCTGAAAGATTCATGAACTTTTCACTATACTGCCATTGCTAGAATTCCAGGTTTGAAGAAAATTGATTAACCACGAGATGCAACTTTATAGAACTGGTTTCTGTGTTTTCCGGAAATCACTTGGAATGGCTCTCGTCATCATTTTTTGTTTACTCTCATTTGAAACTTTTTCTGGAAAAATAGTCATTGGAGGAATCAGTGCAGTCAGATTTCAAGTAGTGCTGGAAGTGATTTTGGCCTACAATGTGATCACATTCACGTACACTTGTAATCAATGTTTGGGTAAAAATTTCCCGTTAAAAGAAAATTCGTGAATTATAATTTTATTAACTGCAGTACGAGAACGTTATGTGGGGTCCAGATATTTTTCGTATTTATAGTTATCCCAAAACATGTACTTCCGGGAAAGCTCAATTTCGAAAACGTAAGGACTAAGAGATACTAAAAACCTTGAAGCCATTTTCAAGAAAACAATCGGGGTGAGGGGACACTTCTTTGTAGACAGGTCTGTATTTACAGGTCTGACACTGCATGTCAGATCCAATATTGGTGCCTAAACAGAATACGAAATTTTAGCTTTCTTTTGATTTCAGTTTTGTCACCTTTAGTCATAATTCTTCTGACAGCAGTAAAGGAAATAATAATAATAATAATAAATAATTCTTTGAAGTTATATTATTCGTAAGAATATGAAACAAGAAAACTGAATTTGTATGTAAATATTGAGTATTGCACAGTCATTTGAACAGTGAACATCACATCTTTTGCTCTGTGAAATATACTTAGAATTCAGTAGTTTGTTGTTCGAATAAACCGCTGAAAAGTGTCTCAGTGACCAATTTAAATACGCGCTACACGCTAAAAGTACTTTAAATATCGTAAAGTGTCTCTTTCTGGCTAAATCAATTAACTTTTAATTGGTTTAAAAGAAGAATACTTGTACATACTGTAAGTAGCTGTTTATATAATTACTAAGTTGGACAATGAACTGTATTGTAAATATTATTTGTACATAGTGTATATAGACATTGAATACTCATTCTCTCCGATTTCTATTCTCTGTACATAATTCTCTTTCTCATTTGAATTTGAATTCTTTTAAATTACGCGAACCTTTTTTTTTTTTTTTCTCCTTTTTTTTTTTTCCTTATTATTTTTAAGAATGAGTGATAACATCAACTGCTTTAGTAATGGGCCTTAGTGACCATACTGTGTTAGGAAGCTCTACTGACAATGAGTCAACTACGTCAGTAACTTCAAAAAAGAGAACCAACACAGCGGGCAGCTCACCCAACAAAACAAAAAGGCTGAGAGACTCAACTCGGGTTACCAGATCCTCTGCCAAACAACAACCCAAAGGTTCACTGTCTTCTCTCAGCCAGCCTATCTTTCGACAGCCTGCAATGGCCGACATGCAAACAGCTACTACGAGCACTGCTAATATTGTCACGCAGAGTGCAATTACAGTCATAGCTCCACCGGGACTCTTGTCGGATAATCCCTTTGCGCCGCTTTCTGAGCTAGAAGAAATGGAAGCCGCACCTACCGCGCCAGTGCGCACTCACAAACCACCACCTATCTATGTGAAAAATGTTCAGAAATACTCAGTTCTCTGCACTAAATTAACTGAGATAGTGGGAAAGGACACATTCACTTGCAAAGCGCGAATTACTGATTTAGTAATTAACCCAAAAACAGTTGAGAGTTACAGAGGCATCATCAGGTACCTCAAAGAGCGCAAAGCCGACTACCACACCTTCCAGCTAGAAGAAGAGAAGTCATACAGGGTAGTCATAAGAAATTTGCATCAGAGTATTCCCGTAGAGCTCATTAAGAAAGAGCTTACTGAGCTTGGCCACACGGTACGGAATGTAACACCAGTTATTCACCCTGTCACGAAGCAAACGCTCCCACTCTTCTTCGTAGATTTGGAACCCCGCCCGAATAACAAAGATATTTTCGACATTGAAATTTTATGTTATTCTCGAATTAAGGTCGAAGAGCCCCATAAACAACGACTTATAGTCCAGTGTAAGCGTTGTCAAGAATACGGACACACAAAAAGCTATTGCCAGCACAAGCCAAGGTGCGTAAAATGCGCCGGCGACCACTTCACCCCGGATTGCGGAAAGCAGCCGAACACTCCAGCTACATGCGCACTATGCAACGGCGAGCATCCTGCGAACTACAAAGGTTGCATAGTTCACAGAGAACTACAGCGATCGAGAAGGCAACGACCTGTTTACGAGCATCCTTCAGCCCACCGAAGAACACAGCATCCAGCCGATCAGCCGCCACCAGTACCTCAAGTACCAAGACACTTTCCTTCTTTCAACCCAGTCAACAAAAACATGTCATTTGCTCGGGTGGTCGCGGGGCCACAACCGCCTTTAGCTCCCCCTCCACTTCCAATTCCTTCAAACTCAGGAGACATCAATTCACTACTCAGTTCTTTCCTATCAGACTTCAAGTTACTTATCGGGCCTCTGATAACTCTCCTCACAACTGTAGTCAGCAGGCTCCTTCCCAACCAAGCTCCTTAATGCCCATCACCCAACATTCCCTAACCCTTCTCCTCTGGAATTCTAACGGACTAACAAACCGCAGACAGGAACTTGAAGTACTACTACATGACAAACGTATTGACGTAGCTTTGATAACTGAGACACACTTCACTGACAGATCAAGGTTCTTTATTACAGGATACACAACTTACAAGACTAACCACCCTGACGAAACAGCTCACGGAGGAACTGCAGTACTTGTTCGCAGTTCCTTATCACACTTCCTAATCCCATCCCAAGCAACACCCTCCCTTCAATCTACCGTCATCTCTCTGTTGTCGGAGCCATTTTCCTATACCTTGGCAGCCGTGTATTGCCCTCCCAATCAAATAATCCTCCAAAACCAACTTTTATCCTTCCTCTCCTCTCTAGGTCCTCGATTTATATGCGGTGGTGATTACAACGCGAAGCACCCAAGCTGGGGCAGTCGTCTGGCGAATCCGAGAGGCCGAATACTTTTTAACATCCTTAATCAAAACAGTTACTCCTACTTATCCCCATCCCAACCGACTTATTGGCCAACCTCTCCTCGTAAAAGACCCGATCTTCTTGACTTCTTTATCTGCTCCAATATTTCATCCTTATATACTGACGTACACACTCTAAATGATTTATCCTCTGACCATAGCCCAGTTATCCTAACTCTTGACATCCATCCAAAACAAATTCCTCCCAGGCAATCACTTATTAACGGGACTGTAGACTGGGACGTATTTCGAGAGACTATAGAGCAAAAACTGAACTTAAACGTACCTCTTAAGACACCACAACAGCTAGATGATAATGTACAATACTTGACTGACTCTATCCAACAAAGCGTGTGGCACTCCACCACACAGCTCACTCCACCCAGAAGACCGACACCTCAAAACCTCCCACTCCATCTAAGACAACTAATTACAGAGAAACGTCGTGCGAGAGCTCTCTGGCATCGCACCAGATACCCCTCTCATAAGCGACTTTTCAACCAACTGACCAAACAACTTACTAACGAACTGCAAGAATATTATAACGAACAATACTCAACCTTCACTGAAACACTTACAACGGATGACAACTCTCTCTGGACTGCTACCAAGAAAATACTTAAATACAAAAACATCTCTCACCCTCTTCAACAGACGGATGGTTCTTGGGCTAAATCCGATGAGGAGAAAGCCCAATGCCTAGCTCAACATCTTTCCTCAGTTTTCACTCCACACCCAGACTCACAAGATTTACAACATACTGAAAACATCACTAACGAACTTGACATTCCTCTTCAGCTTTCACTTCCGCCTAAACCGTTCACTCCTAAAGAAGTTAAGAAGATAATCCTTAATCTCCCCAAAAAGAAAAGTCCTGGCTATGATGTGATCACTTCCAACATCCTACTCCAGCTTCCCAGAAAGGCAATAGTTTTTATTACCCATCTCTACAATGCAGTCCTTCGAACCACCTACTTCCCCATCCTCTGGAAATTCTCTTCAGTGAGAATGATACACAAGCCCAAAAAACCTACACACCTCCCCACCTCATATCGGCCAATAAGTCTTCTGCCCTTATTAGGGAAAATCCTTGAAAAACTCCTCTTAATCCGTCTCCAAAATGAAATAGCAGCCCTAAATGTCATTCCTGATCACCAGTTCGGCTTTCGGAGTTGCCATTCGACTGTACACCAGACGCATCGCGTTGTGGACGTCATCGCTACCTCCCTTGAGCTGAAACAGTACTGCCCGGGTGTTTTCCTGGACATATCGCAAGCTTTCGACAGGGTATGGCACCTAGGGCTGCTGTATAAGCTCAAGGGCGTCCTACCTGCAACCTATTACCTTGTCCTCAAGTCCTACCTGTCCGACCGTTTCTTCCAAGTAGTCCAAGGTGCCTCATCCTCTCCTATTTATCCCATTCTTGCAGGAGTTCCTCAGGGAAGCATTCTTGCTCCCCTCCTCTACACACTATTTACGGCTGACCTACCAACTCACCCAAACACTATCACCTTTACCTATGCCGATGACACGGCAATCCTTTCTCCAAACATAGATCCTATCGTGGCAACACGAACCCTGCAATCCCATCTTCACATCCTCGAACCCTGGCTTCGGCAATGGAGGATTGAGGTAAATGAATCCAAATCTAAACATGTAGTCTTCACCCTAAACAAAAAAACACTCCCTTCTCTTTACCTGAATAACATTCCTATCCCTCCTGCGAACCAAGTACGATATCTTGGCCTACATCTAGACAAACGACTAACGTGGAACCCTCATACTAGACTCAAACGAACTGACTGCAACTTCAGATACAAAATGTTGAAACGACTACTTGACAAACGCTCTAAACTTACTTTACTGAACAAAAAGAGACTCTACACTGCCCTGATAGCCCCAATATGGACATACGGAATCGAACTTTACGGTACTGCTAAACGATCCAACCTTAACCGTCTCCAAACCCTACAATCCAAAATCCTGAGAACCATCCTCAATGCTCCTTTCTATGTCTCCAATCATACTATCCATTCCGATTTAAACATACCATTTGTCTCTGACCTAGCCCAATCCCGCTACACAAAATTTCATTCCAAACTATCCTTCCATTTTAATCCCCTAATCCGTGACCTATCCTCAAGAACACTTCCTTCAAATCCTCATCGAAGACTAAAGCGGAGGTGGCCGCGCGATCATCTAAGTGCAGAACGGCGGCCTCCTAGGATGGCTGCTGTGTAAGATTGCCTCCTTGGCGAACTAGCGGCTCCCATCACTGGATGGTCGCCGTTCACATCGCTCATGCCAATTTGTATATATATTTATTTATATGTACAATATTCGTACATCAATTTTGCTTGTTGTATATATGTACAGTTGCAGAAATAAAGTAAAAATAAAAAAAAAAATAAAAATAAAAATAAAAAAAATAAAAAAAAAAAGTATGTAAATATTACAGACGTGATGGATTAATTAAACAGTACTGCAGATTTCACGTCGATTACACTCGTACAATCTACAGAGTAACACTTTTCGGCTACTTTTCACTATCCAATGTGTGAAACATATTGCATAACAGCCCTATGTAAACATCACAACCGCCTCTGAATATTGCTTTTCTCTTTATCCGACCCAGTGTTGTTTGCCTTTGCCTATCCTCACTCAAATTCTAGAAGTAATAGTGTATACTAGTCGAACTTGAAGTCAGTTTCCCTTATTTATGCATACATTTACATAACTTATCCCTCCTATCAGCCGTTCTTACAATATCTTAATATTCTTAAGACATAAAGCACATTGCTTTTTTACAATAGTTGAATAATGTTACAACTATTGTAAAAGGGAGAGTGGTGCGGCGGAGGGTGAATGTGATGTTTTGGGATTTGGTTTCATTCAGTTTAATTTTCCAAAATTTATGCAATTTAGGAACCAATTTAATACGGTTCAGAAAAAATCTAATATTTAACTCTGGAGAACATTTCTTTACGAACTCCCTTTCAGTTGCCAATTAAATAAAGTTTTTAAATGCGATAATAATATTATGCAACAATAGGATTTCTTTTAATAGACAACTTTTCTCACTTATTATAGAGTGAAGTTTCATAATCAGAATGTATATTTATTTGAACAAACTTAATATGATAACATATTTATTTATCACTTTCTCTTGCTACAGTAAGAGGAAGTATTGCGATCGTACAGATTTTAGAAATCGCATCAAAATACACAGGTTTTGAGGCGCGGCCTCATGAAATCCTTACTGCACAGGTAACAATTTTATTTAACTTTTCTTTTTTTTTTTTAATTGTTTTAGTCGGTTTTTTGTAAGCCTCTCAGTTATGTTTAAATTTTAACTCAAGTATATATATAGTCTTGAGACAGCATGCGCCCACAATGTCCACTCTATATTATACAAGTATAACCCCCACCATGTTTTTTATGGCCTAACCATCGAAACGTTTCTAAATAATTGTTTTTTCTGAAATTGGATGAAATTACTGAAAAAGCCATGCTGTGCTTAGATTTTCTCTTCCTACGAACCTCTACAGCTTACTGTCTGGTGATGAACAGTGTTTTTGACGCGCCTTAAATTATTAAAAAAAAAAATCGGTATCTGGCATATGACAGTTGCGTCATGCTTAGAATACGTTTTTCCAACATCCCCCTGCTACCTAACCTCCCACTACTTCCCACCTCAATGTTCATACGTTCTTATTATGAGTAAACGTTCGCATTTTTCATGTGAGACAATCAAACAGGTGGCCTCTCAAAAAAGATTCTATTGAATAATTGGAGTGAGAGAAAGTCGCTTAGAGTGCTTCACGCCAGACTTTTCCTTCTATCTACCGCTGGCAAAAAGATCCGTTCTCTTTAGTATACTGGCTCTTCTATACACGAGTTTTCTCAAAAGTAGTTTTTATCTTTGGAAAAGTTTTCGAAAAGAAACCTTTGATCTAGGAGATGACGCAATATATAAGTTTTTTACCTTTCTATGTTGTATGTTTGTGAGCTACAGTTCACAGGAAAAGAAAACTGAAGTGAAACACTGACATATTCCACTTTTTGCAATTTTCATAATTCTAAAAAAAATGTTCTTCGAATTTTTATATTTTAGTAAATTTAATTTAAGAAATGTCACTTTCGAGAAAATCATGATAAAGCAGAAAACCCAAAAGAAATAAAGTGAAACTTCCGAGTGACGGTCTACAACCAATACTCGGTGCCAGATCTGTTGAAGATACCAAAAGGAAATTTCAAGTTTCCACTATTTTATTTTCACTTCTGCTGCTAAAACACCCATACATACACACAGCATACTGTATTTCCCATGAAAAGTTTCAGAATTTCCCGTAAACATTTCAGAATCAAATAAGAATCGCAATCCTTTCTCCTGTAGCAGTGCTTAAATTTAATTAAAAAAAACTGAAACAACAATTGAAATGAAACATAATTTTTTTCTTTTTTTAATTGAAGAACAAAGAGTTTATTGTTTCTATTTCAAACATACAATAATTGAACCAATTTTTACTTTCTCTTACAATTAGTAAGAGCAAGTTTTACGATCGTGCCAGATTTTCGAAGTTGAGTTTCCACCGGAAATACACGTTTTGAGCCGCTTTGCTGCAGCCGCTAAACAATGCGGTCATTGAAACTCACAAATTAATTATAAAAGCCAAATTAATTATAAATCTTACAATTTAGCCAGCTCAAAGCGAAGTACTCTCTTTTGAAGCACCAAAAGTAAAACCAAAATAATAATATCCTGAACAACAAGACTAAATCTGTTGAAAACTAGTTATGAAACTGATATTAATATTTATCGATTGCAGAATAATTTAAATCAAACTCATATGTGGATGCAATCTGAAGTGACAAGTTTAAACATTCTTAAGATAAAATAGGAAATAGGAAACTGTCATCGGTGAAAATGATGATGTCATTTTAGTACACAAACGCGATGATGATCTAGTTGTAACAAACAGACATACTCTCACATATAGTATTATTAAAGTTTGTAACTGAAATTACTTATCAAGTTTGCAATATAGTTTTGACATCACCTTTTGATGTCGTTTTCTCTTCGTCAAACCATCGCATGACTTTCTTTTATTTCGCGGATTCTGACAGAAACCTTCTTAATAGATATCCTATTAAAACTAGATGCATTATTATTATTTCTTTTTTAACGTATTATTTGTATTATTTATTTATTTATATTATTAATTGATTAATTAATTGTATTATCATCACTTTTATACTTTACCAAAATTCAAACTGCAGATGTAATCGCATTTGTAAATTGTAAATCGTAAGTCACTGACAACAGAGTAGGTACCATCCACTGAAGGATCATTGCACTGAACTCCAACTTGCCGACACTGCCTCAGATGAAGAGCGCAATTTTGAGGAAACAGATAAAGACTGGGAGTTGGGAAAGAGAATTGAGAGGTTTAGATTGTAATTCCTCATGCAACGCTGTTTTAAACCCCCAACATAAATTGAATTAACAGTTTTAGAACAGGATTCTAAGAACGCCCCTAAAATAAATTTTTATAAATAAATAAATAATAAATGAAATGTTTGTTTTTTCCCGCGTGCAGTCAAGTTTGAATGCTAATCGTTGGAGCAGGTTTTGAAAAAGCTTTCTCACAAAACAAGATCTGGTATGAAACACTCACACCACTTTCTCTTACTGCAGTTCACACAGATTTAAATGACAAACTTATAACTTTTACAAAATGTTTACAGCGTCTTCAATTTTATATCAATTGGAGAATCTAAACTAAAGCAAATGACTTTTTTGAGGAAGCCATCCACTTCCTCTCCCCAAAAATTTCTTAAAATGAATTTGCTCGGAAAAAATTCCCAATAAAAGTGATAGGCCTCTCTCTGTATTCATAGTTAGCGTAACAAACTTCATGAAATCCGTCCGTGTTTTTATGGATAAATAGTAGAAAAATGAAATAACTGCAATAAAAATGCACTTCCAGTTAACCGATTTTTGTCAACCTGAAAACTGAAAAATGGTTTAATTAAAAGTTATTCGATTCGACTATTCGATAAAATCAGGAAGAAATTAAAAAACAAAAAATTTCAATGGTGATTTTTTTGACCATTGTCAAAAAGTTTTGTTTCAGACCCGTAATGTTATTAAAGCGGAATATAACCTTTTTGAAGTTTACTGCCTAACAGAGATAGCCAATAAAAGAGAGTAAAAAATTCTCTTACGAATTTCGTAATCTTTTACTACTTATAACGTAACTTTAAATATCTTGCAAAAATCATAATCACAATTAATTTATATTTATAAATTATATTTATATTTATATTTATAAATTTTTATTTTCTTGTTCTTTTATATATATATATAATTAATTCCATTTTACACCTATGTGTAACATATACAGGAAAAGGTAAGATGCATATTACAGTTGCTACTTGTTTAATAGAGTGCGGTTTCATACATATACACTATCTCATTCATATACTATATATATATATATGTACATGATTCTAATGCATATACATATATATATATATAACTGGAAGTTATAATAATGCTAATACAGTAGGAAATGTATTACGCAAAGCTGAAAACGTTATTATACCATTGGGAGTGTTGTATTATATTCCTATTGTATTCTGGTATGCTGGAGTGGAGTTTATGTATGCAGGCTGTAAGCGAGAGAGAGGGAAAAACAGTACCCAAGCCAAGTTTAGGGACTCAGCAAACCTCCTAGACACACTCACACACCTTAAACTTTCAACAAAACATAGACGCACACAGTTCCAAGAAAAGGGCTATGGAGCAAAGATTTGTTAGCGTTAACTACGTAATGTTCTGTGGTGCGGGAGGATGAAGGTCAAAAGTGCCCCTCCCCTGGCACCCTTTCTACAGTGGGAGAATTATAAACCAACTTGGCCGGGGGTCGGCGGCGAGGGGAAACCAGTAAGGGTTTAATTACTTAAATTGGGAGGAGGGAACGCAAAGGATTTCATCGTGGGAGATTTAATGCATGGTAACTAAACATTATCTATCGCAATATTTTTCTACTACCGCAGAAGTAATAACATAGAAATCCAGTTGTTTGGTGTATCTATTTGGAGATAACGACTCTCAGTATTTAATTAGAAGCTATTTTGTAATTTCATAGATGAGAATAAATTAGTTTTGGCGAATGGTCTGCACGTCAGCCGTGTATGATCACAGTATCTCAAGAACGAAAAATTGCAGAATAATTGATATCCCGTTTAGTTCCCGCATCTGATAACAAGCTTTCAGCGACTGTAGGTGCGATTTTTTAATAATTTTTTTTTAGTTCTTCGCGATTTTCTTTAAATTTCGCGTACTAACCAAAACATTCATGATGCATTCATTTATTTGAATTATTTTCTAAGAAAAATGATCTAAGGAACATTTTTCAACATGCTGGCACTTTAAGCATCCCTTTAATTTAGGCACGAACTTGATAAACGAAATTCTGATGTAGGAAAATCTGAAACCGATCTGAATTAATAATAGGAGATAGATAGGTTGGATAATCTCGGATATATATATTATTATTATTAGAAAACATTAAGATCCTGAGGGCTGGGACCGAGTTAGTGATTTGTTTTTTATATAAACCAAAATAGTATTCTTCAGGTAGTGTTGTTCTAGTAACCAAGTCAACAATACCCTTAAAAAAAAACCTTTTTTCAAGATGGGCGAAACGTCTGTCTATAATAAATTCACCTCTAATAACGCGGTCTTAACCCCTACACCTAAGTTTCTTTAAATTCTGTTGTTATAGATTATCACTTTTTCGTCGAAATATCAAGAGTTAGAAGTGTATACGTAGGCCTAGGCAGAATTAATCGCCCTAAATCCCAGTGCCCTAAATCCTAGTGTAAATTGCTAGTTGGGTAGCATGTGTTAAACCATTAAGAATTCTCATAATTCAAGTTTTTATTTTATAATACTATAAATTATAAGTTATAAAACTTATCAGCTGTTTACATTATAAATAAAAACAGCTATTTTCTTTACTTTCTCTTCCTGCTATAAGAGGAGCTATTGTAATCACGTCAAATTTTCATATCGAGTTTTCACAGGAAATATACGTTTTAAGGTCCTTAAAGAGTTTTTTTTAAGAAATTGGTCTGTGTGTTAGTATATATGTTGCATGTGTGACCAGCATAACTCCAATGTGGAAAATCGCAGTCCCAAGATATTTCGTTTAGGTAAACCAGGGGACCTCGCAGTAACGTTATTGATGAAATCGGTCAACCAAAGGATTTTTCAGTTTTTTTGAGATTTTCTCAAAAATAGCCAGAACGATTTTCTTTCAGCTTGATGTATTAACTGCACATATGTGTATAGCTACACTTTTTATATGAATTTTTTAATCGAAATTCACTTCAGGTTTTGGGAAAGGTGGGTTTATACTTTCCACTAAAGTTATGCTATTTTAATTTACTATAGGATTTTATCATTTCAATCATGACTATAATCCATAATCCATATAATCTGACTTAAATATGTTGACAAAATTCCGAGTTTGAAGAAAATCGGTTGACCGGAAGTGCGACTTTACTGAACAGGTTTTTCATTTTCAGCGAATTGCTGCATAAAAACTCCGACCTGTCTCATTAAACTCACAAACAGAGACCTATCTATTTTGTTTGAAACTTTCTTAGAGGAAGGGGGCTTTTAGGGAGAGAGAAGTTATGGTTCCCTCAAAAAAGTCATATTATAAGGTTTAGATTTTCTCCCATTCATGTAAATTAAAGGTAACTAAACATACAACAAATAAGAATTATGTGTTAGAAGATAAAGAGGCAATTATCAGTTTGTAAATTGCCGTAAGAGAAAGTCGTGTGAGTGTTTCACATAAGATTACATATATATAACATAATACGGTATGTGAAGTAAACATTATTTATAGATAACATTTTCAAATTATATCATGCCAAATTTATGGTATGGCACGGACACATCAAGTGAATGTAACTCCTTAATATGTGGCATGTTCGCTTGACTCCTTTTATTTTATATATCTTTTTCCCCCATATACTTTCATTCACAGGCAGGCACCATTAGAGATAGGAATCTACAATATAGTAGGTTATAAAATTGTTTAGGGACACTCTATGAATACGGTGAAACTGTTGTGGTGAGTGATCTGTCACACTTGATCGGGGGGGGGGGGAGATCAGTCAACTTTTAGGAAACATATCTTTTATTTTTTCATTTAATTATGTTGTCAAAATTTCATTGAATATGTTATCAAAATATTAACTTAATCATTTAATATTGTTGTTGTTATGGTTGGATCCCCAGGGCTGGAAGCCAACAAGATTTTTTTGTACAATAGTCTTCCCCAAAGATTTTGTGGTCATCGACAGGTTTAGGGCGTTCGCCCATTATCAATATTTCCAGATAATCAGGTGATTACACAGACATGCACAGAGCAAAATCAGATTACACACACTGTTTTAGAAAGTGTATGTCACTTTCTCCCCCCCCCCCCCCCCCCCAGTAAGACAGAGTTTTGCAATCGTGCAAGATTTTCGAAAAAGGGCTTTTCAGCGAAAATACATGTGTTGAGAGTAATACGAAAAAATGTTTTTAGCGAATGGTCTGTATGCGTGTGTGTTACAAAATATCTCAAAAACGAGTAGTCGCAGCAAGCTCAAACTTGGTATTCCGTTAAAGTATTACCACCGCATCAGACACGAAGATTTCGAGAAAATGCATCAACTGAAAGTGCGAGTGTACTGAATTATTTTTTGTAAGTTTTTCCTGATTTTCTCAAAACTTGCTCTAACAAAGTTTTTCAAACTTCGTATACTATCTACACACATAAATACCTATCACTTTTGTTTGAAACAACAATACAACGTTTAGCTAAAAACTCCAGGTCTAAGAAAAGTTGTTTAACTAAATATTATAAATTCCTTGGAGAAATTTTTGTGGGTGTTTAACATTAATTTTATTTTGTTCCATTAGTATGAGTATAAAATGGCGGATATTGCATTTCTGCCTAATTCTCTTTTGCTTTCTTTTTCAAAAATGGAATGAAAATGCGGAATTTTTTGTTTATAGTCACATTAGTTGCATAAAACAGTAAACATTATGAAAGAAATAACTTAATTTTTTGCATTTTTTTATAAAAAAAAATTTATTGCACAATTTGATCACATATAAAATAACTACGAAAGAAAAATTAGTGAGAAAATTCTAAACTAGTTTTTTCATAGAAATAATTGGTTATAAATAATTAGCCAATTGCAGTGTAGAAGTGAAGGGGTCAAATGTGGGCGTTGTCTATATGATAATTCTAAATTTCTGATTAGCCTAACATACACCCACATTTCACGCCTTCACTTCTACACTGTGACTGGTTAATTAAGCCATCTACGTGTGTGATTTCAAGGGGTCTAATGGCAGTGGGTGTATGGTTAAATTTAGGCTTTATAGGGGTCCGTTCGTATTTAGTTTCAAGCATCCATCACATTTGTTTATGTATTCTTGTATTCCTTGTTTTATGTTAGGCCAATAATCTTTTCTATCTTTCTTTGTTTTTGTAATTGTTATTCTTATTAATTATCTTAACATTATAAGTTACATGATAATTATTAATGATTTAAGTTCGCGGTGATATTCCTATTTCTCTATCACCTAATATTTACATACATTCCAAATATTATTATTCATTTGCGTGATCATGTGCCTTTGATTATCTATACGTTTCATTTACTCATTGGTAATTTATTTTTCTTTTTATAACATTTTAATTCCAGTTCTCGCTGGAAGTAAGGTTTTCCGATACCTTTTTTGGAATTCGGGTACATTACAGTTCTTTAATTCTCCAATTTCTATAAAGGTCTTAGGGAAGGGAATAGCTAAGTGGTTAGCATACTGGACTCCCACGCGGAGGTCCCGGGTTCGAGTCCAGCTGTGCTGATCCTTAAGAAATATAACTGCTTTAAGCAACTGATTTTTCATTATGATTACAGACAATACATGTATTTCTATTTTCTGAAGACAATGTTGGTTTATTTTTTATTTTTTTATTCATTTATTTATTATTTTTTTTAAGGCACTTAACTTATTTTCTGAAGACAATTTTGGTTTATTTTTTATTTTTTTATTTATTTTTTTGTTAAGGCACTTAACTGCTACAGGTCATTATGCCTTAAGCGTTATGATAACTATTTCACACCAATTATAATAAAATAATACAGACACACAAAACAATAAGAACAACTATACAATATAAAAAATGTAATATGAACAATATAAATCAAAAAAATAAACAACTAACAAACAATATACAAAACAAGTCAACAACTATAAACAACAAAACAGATAAAATAACAGGAGAATACATAAAACATCAAGCAACAAGAACCAACACATCTCAATCTTGGAGTTAAACGCTTTTAAATAAAGAGGCTGCCTTTAGATATCTTAGGACACTAGTCACTACTGAGTGATTGTCGGCTAGTGCTTCTTTTTCCGTTGATGTATATTGTAGAATTCTCTAAGGTGCCTATATTTTGTACATGAAATAAGAATATGCTGAATCGTGAGCAGGACATTACAGGAATCACAGAGAGGCGGTTGTTGGCGAGACATCAGATAGTCATGAGTAAGACGGCTACGGCCAATCCTAAGGCCAGTCACAACTACCTCTTCCTGTCTGATACTTCTTATTGCAGTATCCCATGGGTAGACACTCTCTTTTATTCCTCTCAGCTTGTTGTCCGTTACCGCACCCCACTCATTTTGCCATGCCTGCCAACACCGCCTTGCCCATATGGCCTTTATAGCTTGTATGGAACAGTTTCCTAAAGTCGGTGGCATTACTGCAGCCAATTTGGCTAACTTGTCTACCTATATTAGCGAGGATACCCGAATGCCCCGTTACCCACACGAAAAATCACTTGAGTTCCGCTTAAGTACAAGTTGTATAACACCGCATGTATGTCCTGGATGATATGTCCTCTGAGTATACATTCTTTAAGCCTTCTAGAGAGCTCTTAGAGTCTGTGCAGACAACAATTGTTCCCAAAATACCTTAAATAAAAATATCCAAAATAAAGCATACATTTCTGCCAAATATATACTGTTTGCTGGAGGGAGGCTAAATATATATGATATATTTTCCATAAATACTCCCGAGCCACAACCGTTTTCACATTTGGAGCCATCGGTATAGATTATTTTATTTGGCTTTATCCTAGACATTAAATCTAATAACTTTTGTTTATATATTATATCAGATGTTGATTGTTTGGGTTCTTTAAGTAAACTGCATTTAATAACTAGAGGTGCCATAAACCAGGGGGGGGGCTGCATTGCACAACTTTCAAATACCGGTGGAATGATATAATAGTAAGCATTCACCAGTTCCCTGCATCTAATTCCAAATGGTTTACTATCTCTTATTAAGTTGTATCTGTTGGCTTGTGGAACAATTAAAGCATCTTTTAGGATTCGGGATATAGGGACGAACTTTTAATGAATTAAAACCAAAATTAACGCTGTCCGGAAGGTTGGAGACATTAAAAGTTAGAATAAGAGCTGGCGAGGGCTTAGAAGATCCATTTTTCTTAGAATTCAATCTTTGAACATTAATTACGTTTTGCGTTGACAAAGCATCCAGGAAGGTAGATTCATTGCTATTTATAAGCGGATATCAAGATATATTCCCTTGCAGGTGTTAAGAATACAATGAAGTTCCACATTTATTATGTGCTCCCCTAAATGGGTTAGTTTTTCAATTATTGCAGATTCTTCTTTAGACTTCATCTTTATTTGTTAGTATATTTCTTAGTATATTTCCGTTTGAATTTTTGATATCATTTTATAGGGCATACTTGGTTGAACGATAAGTTCGGGTTAGCACTTTTTACGACAAAAACTTTATCAAAATCTTTATATCTATAAATATTTAATGAGCTGCCTGATGAGGAAGGTAACTGAGGAAAAGGATTTCTGTGAGGAATGGAAGGAAGAGGATTGTGAGGATATAAGGAAGAAGTAGAAGTAAGCAAGGTAGCCCTACAAGGGGCGTGCCTTGGGTCAAAGACCCCCCCACCGATACCCAGGGAAGACGATCGCATATTTCCCACGCAGGCCTCAGTCTCCACAACCTGTGCGCCGAGTGGCAAACCCGGGTCGCCCGCCGTCTCATACTTATTTATTTCCAAATCCATATTTGTTAAAGTGGTAATAAGACGCAATGCCTAGTTCCTAGGGAAGGTAGCCCTAGGGTGTGTAGTGAATGTGCCTTTGTGTGTGTGTGTGAGTGCATGTAGTGTGCTGTATTGTGTGAATATTGTGGTGTTAGCACGCAGTAGAGATGAGCTAGATAACCGTTGAGGTCGCTACTCCTCAAAGCTGCCTTGCGTGTAGACAGCATCTTCGGTTCCTAAGTGTAGTTTGTAAGTGTAAATATGTCAGTGTAGGTGTAGGTGTAGTGTTGTTAGACTGGGTTACCGCAGGGACGCCAAGCGCCCTGAAGAAGTGGATTAGCCACTTCTTCTTTTGTTTATATAATTTGTTTATTTGGTTTCTTTTGTTTATATAATTTTGTTTATTTGGTTTCTTTTGTTTATATAATTGAAGTAATTGCATAATTTTTGTTTTAAATATTTCGGGAGATTTATCCCTTTTTGTATATTATGTCCAGCAATATGCTGTTACAGGTTTGCCTATTTGCAAATTTTGCTATTAAGAATGCTTTTAATTGGTCCCAGAAATTAAACTGTTCGTCTTGTTTCGCTTCCGGGACTTTATCTATCAATTTCCCTTATATCAGAGACATTTTCCGTGGTAGCCTGCTCTTCATTTTGTGGCCAACATAAAAACTAACACACACGCAGCACGAAAAACAATTATCCAAGCACAGAAAATTTGGATTAAAAACGAAATACGTACACTTTACCAAAAAAAGGAAAAACTAAACTGACAGCTGAAAGATACGCACATTGAACTTGCCAATCGATACCCTAGTTCAATCTTTAGTCATTACTACAACCAGATAAGTGACAAACATACTAAACAAATGGAACGTAAATACAAAACACTAAACAAAACACTCGACAACCTCCAAAAATCACAGAACACTCAATACAAAAAACAACAAACCCAAGCATTCCACCACGAACTGTAAACCTCACAAACATTACGTTTACACCTATCGAAACCGAACTTCTAGACAAGGGACTTAAATACAATCTCAAGAGCACAAACCACACCAAGAACATCGAACAACTTGCCGTTGACACTGAAGTTGCAATAACTTTACTACCACACGGTGAACAGGAACACGCTCGCCATATCGCCGCAAACATCATAAAAGACATACAAAAACAACAAACGCATACTAACACAGACGGACAAGAAGAAAGAACTGCCGGTAGAATACGGAAAAAACTCAAAGATAATAACCTTATAGTCACAAAAGCCGACAAAGGGAACAGCACTGTAATAATGACACACGACGACTACATAAACAAAACACTAGAATTCATAAACAACAATACATATACACAACTCAAAAAGGACCCAACAAAAAACTTCCAACAAGTAAAAACTGCTATAAAAAACGCAACACTAGTAATACAACCCCGCGAAGCCTTCAAATATACTTACATGAACCCTACATCACCCATTCTAAATGCACTTCCAAAAATACACAAACCCAATATCCCCATCAGACCCGTCATAAACTACACAACTGCACCAGCATACAAATTGACACAGCATCTGGCAAAAGTATAAAAAACAAAGTAAAACTGAACGACACTTACAATATAAGAAACACACAACACCTAATACAATTAACAGAGAATATAAGACTCACCCCAAATTCCCGTTTGCTATCCCTCGACATTACCAACCTATACACCTCCATACCAATCACGGACACACTGGACTTAATGAAACAGAAGTTGGAACGAGAAGAATCCATGCAATTCGTCCACCAACTCACGAACTTAGTACAAACCACAACGACACAAAACTACTTTAGATTTAACAATAAGTTCTACCTCGCTACCGACGGACTGGGAATGGGGCACCCCACATCGGCCATACTATCAGAAATATTTATACAAAACATGGAAGAAACTTACGTACCCAAAACTGAAAGAGGAGTTCGGGTAACGTTTTATGCACGATACGTGGACGATTCATTCCTCATATTGGAAAACGACATAGACATAGACAAAATAGTACATTACCTTAACAACATAAACCAGAAAATAAAATTCACATACGAAAAAGAAACGAACAACACCCTCAACTTCTTAGACATAAAATTCACAAGAACCGACAATAAACTAGAATACGGAATATACAGAAAAGCAACTACATCAGATGCTATCATACCGCACAATTCCAACCACCCCACCCAACACAAACTAGCTGCACTTAGACATCTGACGAACAGACTTAAATACACACCCCTCACACCCGCGAACCACGCACAAGAATTGCAGACAATCTACAAAATAGCTGAGAACAATGGGTACAATGCGAACATCGTTAATAAACTCCTCAAAAACGAACCACACCACCGAAATAGGACTGACAAAGAAACAGCAGACAAATTCGCCACATTCACATATATTGGAAGCCACACGTACAAACTCACAAATTTTTTCAAAAAACTGGGCATTAAGACATCCTTCCGAACAAACAACAAATTAGGCAACAAAATCCGCACTCGTACCGAGTTCACTGACGTGTATGACAGCAGTGGGGTTTACGAGTTGAAATGCCCGGACTGTGACAACATTTACGTGGGGCAGACCGGCAGAAAAATCAAGGAACGATTTACCGAACATATCAGATCATACAAATACAACAAAGTTGACTCAAATTATGCCAATCACCTAAACACTAACAAACACAAACCCGATGACATCACGACCACGATGAAGCTAATACATTCTGGCCACAAAGGACGACGACTTGACATAGTAGAACAACTCGAAATATATAAACGCAAGACACAAAACTTAATAAACGAACAGACAAAATTTGCCAGTGAACCATTATTCAAAACACTCTTCCCACAATAGCAACAGAAACGCAATTACCAGTGCAAACATTATACACGCAACAAATAATTCTTACACGGATTTTACTTTTAGGTTTAGTTTTAAATCTATGCGAATTTGGATGATGTATGATGAATGTTGTGTAAAAATGTGATATGTTGAGTGGAATGCATAATAAAAAACTTAATTATAAAAAAACCATATTAAGGTATACATGCTTGCGAGGATGTGAATGTTGTGTGAAAAAGTGAAATAATGACTGGAATGCATAGTTATATAAAAAACTTAATTATAAAAATCGCTTAATTTTAAATGATGTTAGTTTAAATCGTTATTTAATTTAATTTAAATTTATTTTATATATTTTTTATTTTATTTTGGTTAGTTAATTGTAAAGTAAATCTCCCTCCAACAACAGAGTTTAAAAATTAGACCCCCACGTGTTGTGTCCATTGTAAGAAAAATTTGCCCTTTAACAACCCAAACACGAGTTTTCCCACCCAGCTGACCATACCCCTTGACCTAGTTTAAGAGTTTAGTTTTAAATACAGTTAAACCAGTCAGTGTGTAAACTAGTTTGCTCTGTGCAAGTCTGTGTTGTCACACTGTCTGAAAAACGCATCCGGTCGATGACCACAAAATGAAGCAGGCTACCACGGAAAATGTCTCTGATACTTTCCAGCTCTGCGGAACCAACCACCACAACAATTTCCCTTATATATTGATAAATAATATGGGCTTTCCAAGTGACTGAAACTACGTTCACATGTATTTATCAGTGTGGTTATCTCTTCTACCCTACTTACGAAATGGGATAACTGTTGTGGGTTTCCGTTAAAATTTGATATGGTATCTTTGAATACCTTGATTTCACTGATACTAGAAATTTTCAAAAATTTCGAATTGTAATGTAAATATTAATAGAAATATTAATAAAAATATGAAATTTTTTTGAAGTGTTCAAGTTTTTGTAATACAAATCAAAATAAAAATCTGGGTGATACACTCACACAACTTTCTCTTACTCCAGTTTTCAAAATTGTGATTGACAAATTTTATAGTTAGTATACCAAATTTAATGAAATCCGTCGGTGGTTTTATGGAAAAAATCGCAAAAATTGAAAAAACTGTTCAGTAAAAACGCACTTCCGGTCATCCATTTTTTCAAAGTCGGAATTTCAACAACATATTTAATTTCAATTAATATTATTTAGATGATAGAATTGTGTAATAAACGAAATAGCATTTTAGAGGGCCCGTAACCCGACTCCTGCCCCAAATAAATTTTCTCGGATAAATGTAGTTGTAGCTCTTTGTATGTGTGGTTGATATACCAAGTTTTAAGAAAAGTCAAAGTCAAGTTTAAGAGGAGTCATTTTTGAGAAAACTGCAAAAAAATTTAAAAAAAAAACATACCGGTTGAGGAATTTTGACAGATAAAATTCTGTCGGATCCCATGGTGATACCTAAACGGAATATCAAATTTGAACTTTATATGCTTTCTTGCTTTTGAGCTATGACACACAGACACACACACACACACACACACACAGAGGCCATTTTCTAAAAACCACTTTTTTGGACCACAAAACCGATATTTCCAGTGAAAACTCGATATCGAAGATTTGACACGATTACAATACCTCCTCTTACTAGGAGTAAGAGAAAGTAAAAATATAAAAGTTGTTTCAATAAAATTAATATGATTTTTTTATAAATTTTTCACTTGAAATTAATAAAAATATGAAATAGTACACAGTGTTCGAGTTTTGTAATTCAAATATAATAAAAAAAAAATTAATATTGCATAATAGAATTAATATGGTTCTTTATAATTTTTCCCTCGCAGTACATAGATTAGGGATGGTATCTTCTTTACTCGGTTGCTTGGATGAATTTTGGTAGTAACGACAACCGGCTTCTGTCCGGCTGACACTATAGAAAATACAGCTTGCCGGAGACTACTGTTGTGGTCTTAGCTGTTGGCTCGTTAAACGATGAACTCCTCCTCCTTGTGGAAGTCATCCCTTCCCTCGCTTTGCGGATTCTCAGCATGATCTCAAACCTGAGGTTCTGGTGGCCGGATTAACGAATAAAAATTCGAAGGAGAAATTATTTCGAATAACCATTTCCGGTGTATCTTGTGTATTGTGTATGTGTATTGTACGACTAAAATTTGAAATAGAAATTATTTCAAACAATTAAACTACTTCCGGTATCCTACCGACGGCGCCGAATATAAGTTCGTATTCGTTAAGTTTTTAAAAAACTTTATTTCAAAGAATTACATAAACTGTCTTACCACAACTATCTAATGTCTGATGTTTTCTTACAAAGTGTTGTATTTATATGAAATAGTAAAGTGCTGTATTTGCAGATTGAATAATATAACAAAGAGGATTAATGTAACTATTCTAAGAGAGATTCATGTAATATAAAATTTTACCAGCAACATTTTTATGTTATAATGAACTGCAATAAAAATGTTCGTGTTTGAAAGCAACCAGCAGAGCTATCGATTTTATAGTCACCGTTTAAAATCGATTTCTATATTAAGTTTAACTAGCTGTGTCTGATATAGCTTCAGGTCAAATTGTTCTGGTCATTTATAACTTAAGGAATTGACCACATTTCAATACAAAAACGCTCGTATAATTTAAATATATAGAAATATTTTTCAAATTAAAAAAATTTATTACGAAACACTCACATGGCTATCTGTATCTGTAAATTGATAAATTTACTTCAGACTTGGAATATATACTAAACAAATTAAAATATTCAATGGGAACAAGCTGTCCAGGTTTTTTATTTTCTCTTACTCTTAGTATTGTGATCGTCACCAGATTTTCAAAATTGAGTTTTCACCTGAAATACATGTTTTGGGGGTCCCCTAAAATCGAAAAAATATTTTAAGCGAATAATGTATATATATATATATATATATATATATGTGTGTGTGTGTGTATGCGTGTGTCTCTATGGGTGTGTATGTTAACAGAATATCTCAAAAACGAATAGTTGCCGGCAGCTCAAAGTTGGTATTCCGTTTAGGTACTACCACCGCATCAGATAAACACATTTCCGGCAAAATTAATCAATCAGAAATGCGACTTTACTGAATGGTTCTTTTCTTCAATTTTTGTTGAGATTTGTCGAAATCGGCTCTAACGATTTTCTTTAAACATCGTACACTATCTACACACATAAATACCAATCACTTTTATTACAAACATTTTCCTGGGAAAATTGATTTGGGGGGGTTGTGGAGAAACAGTAGCGTTACTTTTTCCTCTAAAGTACCATTTCGGTATAATATACAGTTTCATCACCTATGCAATATTGATCGTCCGCCTGTTAATGATTAATATTAAAGAGAATTGCGACTTTATAGAATAGGTTTGTTCGAGTTTTCTTGAATTTGTTCGAGAACGACTTGACGAGTTCCTTTAAACTTGGTCTGCCAATTTCACAAATGAAAACTTATTACTTTGATTTGAAACATTTTTCAGAAAAAATTACTTTGTGAAGTTGTGCGGAATTTGTAGCGGAAATTCCAGTGCTTCATGTAGTGGTACAGTGTTTTTAGAGCGTTCTACTGGGCCATTATATAATCATCACATCTATACCTACCAATTAGTATCTCCCGCCTCCACTGCCGCCTCTATATTAATGTTAGGACAAATACGTAGAATTTGAGTTTAAAGAAAATTTGTCATTTTATGTGTATTAAAATTATGTAAGAGAAAGTTGTGTGAGTGTTTTACATAAGATTATTTTTTTTAATTTACTAGTTTACTTTCTCTTACTCCTAGTTTCAAATACAAGTATAAGGCCTTTATGTGTGTGTTGAAAATTTAAAGAAAATCGTATGGAGCCTTTTGACAGGAAAACGCGAAAATTGAAAAAAGAAAAGAAAAAACTTTCAGTAAAGACACGCTTCCGCTCAAAGGATTTTGACCAAAGTGTTCCAATCGGACCTAAGTGACTCAACGGTGATGCCTAAATCAAAGTTGAGCTCTCTGCGACGTTTACTTCCTCTTACTCCTAATAAGAAAAAGTATTGTAATCGTGTGTGTGTGCGTATGTATGTAAACAGCATAGCTCAAAATCGAAAAATCGCAGTAAGTTCAAACTTGATATTCCGCTTGGTATTACAATGGGATCCGACAGTATGTTATCTGTCAAAATTCCTCAATCGAAAGTACCACTTTCCTGAATGGTTTTTTCACTTTTTTGCAATTTTCTCGAAAATGGCTCGAACGATTTTCTTCAAAACTTTGCATATCAATTACACATACAATGATATACAATTTATATTTGAAGTATTTCTCCGGGAAAACGCATTTAAGGGCACTTTTGTGGAAGGTTGGAGTTAGGTTGTCCTCTAAAGTGCTATTTTAGTTTATTACACAATTCTATCATCTAAATAATATTAATTAGAATTATTTATTATGTCGTTGAAATTCCGAGTTCGAAGAAAATCAGATGACCGGAAGTGAGATTTTACTGAAAAGTATTTTCAATGTTCCTTTATTTTTCTAAAACGGCTCCAACGATTTTCTTTAAACTACACATATAACGAAACATTAACAGCTTCCACTGTTATTTGAAACATTTCTCCGGGTAAACTCTTCTAAGCGGGCTTTTGGGTGTGAGGTAGGATAATGTTTGCCTCTGTAGTGTTATCTTAGTTGATTATACAATTCTACCATCTAGATAAAATTAATTAGGAATAAATAGATTGCCAAAATTCCGAGTTTTAAGAAAATTAGTAAATCGGATTTGTGTTTTTACTGAACAGTTTTTTAGTTTTTGTGATTTTCTCCATAAAAACGCCGACGAATTTCATTAAATTCAGTATACTAACTATAAAGTTTGTCAACTTCAATTTTGAAAGCTGGAGTAAGAGAAAGTTGTGTGAGTATTTTACACCACATTTTTTGTTTTGTTTTTGAGATATTTTATTCGTAACGCGTACAAACTACACACACACACACACACACACACACACACACACACATACCAACTATTCTTAAATACTTTTTTTCCTGAATTCGGGTAAACTATAAAATTTATATTTCCGATAGGTGAAGTGAATCTTTATATATAGATACTTGATGGTGCCGCGTGGTCTGTATTGGGAGATGGAGGATAGGGGAAGACCCGTTTAGAGACCCCGAGGGACACTGTTATTCAGAGAATGTATGACAGACTGGGTCTTCCACTGGGTATCGCTGGAGGAAATAGGAGCTTTAGAAGTCACAACTTTTTTTTTTTACTTACTCGTGATCTGGATTGGGCACTTTGCGATCACTGGTGAACGTGTCAGGCTGAACAAGTAAAAAAAATCACTATACTCTCACATTAAATTATATATTTCTTCCTATAATATTTTTTAAAAAAGGGATATAGAAACTGAAAGTGCAAGTAAACAATTAGAAAAATGTTTTCTAAAGAAAAGGGGGAACGTTAGATTGAGATAGGTTCGAGAATGTTAGGTGAATGTTAAACAATATTATATACATATGGTTTTCTGATATTTATTTTATTGTTATATTTTGTACACGTAATTTACCTTAAATATCATCATCATACACTCATGCACAGCCCAGGCAGTGCGGGTCCTGCATATCGCAACTTGGTCGCCTCCCGAGCAAATTTTGTTTAAACTGTAAATTACGCATTTTACCTAAATATAAAGGTATTGGAAAGGTAAGTAGGTATCAGGCAGGTAAGTAGGTATCAGGCAGGAAAAGGAGTGTTTACATTGGATTAAAATAAATTTTTCACAAAATATTACTAATAAAAATGATAGATTTATATCTTAAATGATATCTGTGCAGTTAGCAGTCCGAGCTTAAAGGAAATCTCGTACAAAAGTTTTCGAGAATATATGAAAAAACTCAAAAATCTTGTGCAAAGTCGCACTTCCGGTTAACAGATTTTCTCCAAATTTGAAATTCACCGTATTTCTAATAATATTAATATTATATAGGCACAACATATATTGTACTAATGTGGTATTTTAGTGGAAATCTTAACGCTACAGTTCCTACCAGAACCCCTCCAAAAATCAATTTACTCGAGAAAATGTGGCATTAATCTAGATATCACATGAAGTTTAAAGAAAATCGTTGAAGCCGTTTTGAGAAAATCGTGAAAAACTGAAAAAAATTGTTTTTGTAATTAGACTTCCGGTCAATGGAATTTGCTCGAAAACTTTCGTGTTACATGAAGTGGCGGTAACAAATGGAAATATCAAGTTTGAACTTCCTTCGATTTTTCGTTTTTGAGATATTTTGTTCACACATAACTTAGAGACAATATTTTCATCTCGAGGGTACCTTAATTCTTAATTACTCAATTTCGAAAATTTGACACAATCTTAATACTTGCTGATATCAGGAGAGTAGGAAAAAGTAAAAACAGAAACGTGATGAGAAAATCAAACACCATGTTGTAAAAAGTTGAAGCAACTCATGGCACCAGACATGGTTGTATTTGAGCCTTTTGCTTTTTAAGTTGCCAAGTCCTATGCTAAGTCTAGCACTTGAGAAATTGATGGCAGAATGTGGTCATTTCATCAGGGATTCTGGAATATGATGCTTGTTCAATGTACACTAATTGGGTTCCCCAAACAGTTAGTAATCTTGATAAAAAAATGACAGAAACATCCAATTACAAATTAATAGTGTTTATATATTTTAATATTATTTAATGTATATTAGAAATTAAAATTCAAGCCTGAAAATCTGTTCTCTTGAAAGATGCAAAACTTTGTTACTTTTAATCTTTTGTGAGTAAACAAAGTTTTTTGCTCAAGCGATTAAAAATACCGTTTATTTAGATTTCATTGGCATAATGTACTCATAATTCTACGTTGTAGGAAAGAAATCAAATTCAAGGTCCTAAATACTGGTGAAAACCAGAAAATTATGAAAACTGTTAAAATTCGAATATAAGCAACAGTAATGCAATAATGCAGTAAGGAAGTAAGGAAGTAAGGAAGTATGAAACTGTGCGAAGAAAAAACATAAGAGGAATAAAAAGAAAACTAACAAACAGGAAGAAAGAGAATCATAGACTGATACACCCCATTGGGAGGGGATTCCATTAAAATAAACTTTTTACAACATACTCAAAAATTACAAGTTGAACGTAATATATTTCCTATATGGTTTTCCCATATACTTTTAAAGAAAGGAAAAGAATAAAAAGTGCGGCATATAACCAAGAAAGGGGCGGCAAGGGGTGCAAAGGAATGGCAAAAATAAAAAAAAGGTTTTCCACGAAATGAAATAACATTACCACATTTAGGGAATTTCGGAGATCAAAAGAAAAACACTCTTAATATACTGTGCTGAGTGATTGGTTAATTCTTAACATGGAAAATAAGCGATACAAAAACCAAAACAACATGGACAAATCTGGTGCGAAAATTAAAATTGCCAACTTTAAAATTTGTATATAAACAAATACAGTGGTAGGGGGGATGCTCAGCATATAGCAGATTCTACTTGAAAGTGATTACATTATAAACCAGAAGACAGCGCTTCAGTCAACTCGAACAATCAAAAATGAATTTTTCCAGAAAATTGTTAGAAATAAAAGTGTTGAGTTTTAATATAATTATAAGTTTATAGAGACATCTTACTTTGAAGAAAATCATTGCAGTCGTTTTGGAGAACCACCCTCCCCCCTCCCAAAACGCAGACACCAATTCTGTAAAGTTTCACTTCCGGCTTTCTAATGGAAAGGTAGGTCTCCCAGAACTCTAAAATCAATTTTCGAGACAGCAATTTTCTATTGGAACCATTCTATTTCGATACAGTAATGTTGTTGTTGTACAGTGGTGTTGATACTTCAGATTGACGGATTCTGACCGAACCCGACGGGTCGAATGCGGAATATCAAAACTGAGTTTCCTGCAGATGTTTTTTTTTAGATATTTTTTTTGTCTTTGAACCGACATAGCATGCATATTGATTTCGTTCCTGACCGGTTTCGGATTTTCTTTTTGAGAACCTACAAGTGTGAGTGGAACAGAAACATTACATTGAAGTGAACTCTCTACGCGAACTTAGTGAATTTGCTCTTATGATGGATGAAAATCCGAAACCGGTCAGGAAGAAAATGAATATGCACACTACGACGGATAAAACGTCATTAAACGTATATTTCCGGTGAAACTTCAATTTTACGATCACACTACTTCTTCTTACAGCAGTAAGTGCAAATAGAAATAAAATTAACATTAAAACATAATATGCTTTTATTATACATATAAAACAATGAATATTGATCAAGTTTTATGAGATTAATACTAAATTACATATATTTAGATAATAAATTTAACGACAGTTATATAAAATAACAAGTCATTGTTCTAATTAATTAAAAATTATAATGAGCTTATAAAGTAATTATGATTCATTTATTTATATTAACATTATTCATTAATAAACAAGTGAATATTAATATTGGGTGAATATAATTATTTGGCATGAATAGGACGGAAGGAGGTTGAGAAGGAGGTATGTCAATTTGTTTCCGCCAAATTTATTTATAAAATATTGTCGAGTATTATGGTATATTTGGTTGGTAAAAAGAGGCGAGAAAAATAAAATAAAAAGATTTTGTTTCAAAAAATGTTATTATTAATTTTGTCTTTTAATAATATGGATTTTATAGAATATATAACATGGGATTTATGGGGGAATGGGGGTCATTCAATAAGCAAAGAGACAATGAACTGTAAATCAAAAAATACCTCTATAAGAAATACGATACTTTCAGTATTCATAAGTTGGTATCACTGTGATTAGTTAAAAACAGCTGTTTCAACACTGTTTTATTAACCATGACCTCTTTTACCAATTCAAAGATGGTTAATGCTCTAGAAATCAGCATTTTAGAAACACAGCAGTTAGTGATATGATTTCTAGTTTTTTTTGAAAAGGGGGGTAGAAACCAACAGAAATTTACTCCTAGAATGCTTAAGCAATATTTTGTAAGTTGCAATAATCGTGGGAACTTCTTACAAGTGGGTTGTCTCCAAAGAAGTATGTCTGTTTTGCAACGCGTGCAGAAAGATCAATCAAGTTTTTAAGTCTATTTTGAACCTCTCGTTGATGCACTTATTCAATAAGACAGACATAGTTATGATAGAGGAAAAAACCTATGTTCCTGGGGGGGGGGGACATGATCTGGAGTGTATGGGAAGCGAAACTGCTGGAAAAAATATTCTACTTAAAAGTTATAGCTCTCTTTATGTTATAATTCAACTGGGCACTTTCCCTTTGGGTGAATTTCTGTCCAGAAAGATGATGGAAAATGTGTCTATTGCCTTCGGAATGTCTAGTTCTTGTCCTGTATACTCCAGCTCGCCTCCCTGGGCAGGAGATCATTGAATTATCAGTACAATCATCTAATAATATATTTCTTAATAACTTCTCTAAGATCACAAGACTGGATAGCGATAATTAAGAGCGATTTACCAGCAATCTATCTATAAAGGAGTTGGAGATAAATGTTTTTAAATTGGAATGTAACAATTGTGTTACATCCAAATAAGGAGAAAATAAGGAATAAGGAGAAATTTCGCTGGCTCCATATTTTTAAAATCTGCCGTAATGAGCGCTGGCAACTCAGGCAAACTTGAACTACGCATACAGCTTTCTTTCACGCTTACTACACTGTACAGCGATGAACTATGAATTTGTCAACGCTGAAAAAGCTAAAATTATCCTAGGAGCTGTCTGTGGCTACCATCAAGAGAAAGAACTGGTAATAAAAGCCTGAAATCTATGGGATTTAACAAGTCGCAAGATCCACTTATAAGAGACAAGAAATCGTAAGATTAATTCTTGAAGGGTTTAACACATAATGAGCTCAAGTCATCAAATCACTCACATCAGGCCAACGCTATGTACCTCTACATACATCACACTACACTCTACGTTCGGTCACTCTATGTGTGGACAGACACTTCTCCTCGCATGTATAGTTGTGAGTTTGTATGTTCATTTTTTATAACCACCATTTTATTGCTACCATTACATCCACATAGGTTTGTTGTCTAAGTATAAACCAATAGATGGAGGTTATCTATATTATGCATATTCACTTTTCATTTTCTATTTTGTACGCAAGGAAATCACGATTAATATCATAAATTCATGGTTGTATATACACTCACAAAATCACCTGTAATGAAAAAACAGCTGTTTAAAAAGCCTTGAAAACAGTTTGTAAATAGATAAGAATTGTATAAAACATAAACATAGATAGTCATTAATAATCCACTGCCATCAATATTAAAACAATGACCCTGCCTTATATAGTATATATAGAAGTGTATTCTTATCTCTGAGAGCTGAAAACAATGTATGTATATGTGCGTAAGTGTGGGGATGCTGCAATGTACACACACATACAAACTGTATCGATCCATTATATCGATATGTGCGATTTATAAACCACTCTCTGGCTGTATATACAAACACTAGGGGGTGGGGCAGAGAAAGAGTGAGTGAGAAAGTTATTTACCAGAAAGAATATACGCCCATATCTCATTGGATGTTTTGTGTATATTGTTTATCATGGTTAATAAAGTGATTTTTCTAGACAGCTCTAGCTTAAAAGGGATAATAAAACCATTTATTTATTACGTATCGCACAACATAATTTTTTTGGTTAGCTTGATATAACAGCGTATAACAATGATAGCACTGCACTTCGCAAACGCATGTATGCGGAATGGGTGTACATTCCGAGGACAGAAGTACCTGTGCTAGCACTTGTTGCGCGAGAATAGGTGGCGAACTAAAGGATTAGAATGGGATTGATGCAATTTTTTATATCGGGTTCGGGTGACTAGATTGACGAAAAGAATTTCAAGGTCTCTATGGACGGTTAGGTTGGAAACATAAAGGGGAATGTTAACGTGAATGAATTTCGATTGAAGGGATTGCAGTCTATGGAGATATGAACGTTTTGTTGAACCCCATAGCTCAATGCCGTAGGTTTTACTATCGATATATATATATATATATATATATATCAGTCTTTCGTTGCCTAGCGACAGTTTAGATCTCTTGCTTAGTGGTTTTTTTCTAAAATCGATAGTGTCTGTTGGAGTTCAATTCTTCTTAGTCGTATGTGTGTGGGCTCCAGTTTAATATTTTGTCTATAAACCACCCAAGGTAGCGAACCACACTGGTGGATGAGTTAGGAATGAAATTGTAGTAGATTGGAGGAAGAGTGTGGCGGAGAGTGTAGTGGATTGGAGGAGATGTGCGCGAGTAAATCTTACATTTTGGGATTTATTTTCAGTTTCAGTTTAATTTTCCATTTTTTTTTTAACCAACTGTCTAAAGAGAAGAGATTGGTTTGGAGAATTCTATGTGCTATTATTACTGGGTCTCGGTGAGAAAAAAGAACTGCGATGTCGTCCGCATACATGAGAAATGTTCGGGATAGGTTGGAATATCTGCTGACTACATTCTGAACAAGATGGGGCCAAGGATACTGCTTTGCGGTACGCCCGCTACTTTATGGACAGCAGAGACTGAAATCCCGACTAAATATTTATGGCTGGAATTAGCGTTTAGCAAAAATCAGCCAATGACAGATGTTTGTTTAGAAAAAAAGGTCTGTTAGGATTTTAAAATATTTTGCCAGTAAGTTGACAATTTATATATAAAAATTTAGCTCTTGATCATGAAATTTGACAAGTCAAAAATAACTGGAGTGAAACATTCACTCGACATCCTACACGGAATACAAATTTGAGATTCGGAAATTTTCGTTTTTTGATATTCACTTTCTCCCTCTTTTATGAATCCTCCACACACACAAACACAGTTATTGTATTGATAACCATTATTGTAAATATGTGTTAGTTACAATACCTGTAATTAATGGTGCATATTGAATAAAGATAATACAAAAAAAACACACACACTCGTAAATATATACAGAAAAAATGCAATCAAATATTCAGATAAAAATTTCTATAAAACAAATTATTCCTCATTAAAATACCATCAAAGACATAACAACCATAGTGTCATATCAACATTAATAGGTGATATAACTAATCAGCTGATTCAGAACAAAAAATAAACAAATCCAATTAATCTTTTCTCAAAGTAATTTATATTGAACATGTTATAATAGTCTAAAGAAATACATGGCCTTAAGCATTAAGAACAATGTATATTCGTCTGGACTTGATTAGATTGTGGCGGGTGGTCTGGAGGCCTGAGTAGATGTCACTCAAGTCTGTCACGGCTCTACAACTACATTGTCTTCTTCTTTTTTACTGTTTTTTAAGAAGAAGAATTTGAGTCTCTATCAAAAGGAATTAAATTAAAATGTATATATATCACAACATAAAGTTATTTTAAATTTACCGGACTGCAGGAAGAGAAAGTATTGCGGTTGTGTCCAAATTTTGAAACTGAGTTTATCGCCGGAAATACATTTTTTGAAGCCCTCTGAATATGAATTTGTTATATAAAATATATGGTTCCATACATTTATTAAAAACAATAGATGTATTGAAATACATTGCCATAATTCCAAATTTCAAGAAATTAGGTTAGGGGCAACTTTACCAGATTAGATTTCTGAGTTTTCGGATATTTCAGATACGTATTTCATTCTCCAACAGAGTATCAGTTTGAGCTTTACTCGATTTTTACATTCTCTTACGTCTAGTGAGAGAATGTGCGAAATTGAGTTTTCACCGAAAATACATATTTTGAGATCTCCTGAATACAAAAAAAAATGTTTTTAGCGAATGGTCTGTATATATCTGCATTTGTGTGTGTGTGTGTGTGTGTGTGTGTGTGTGTGTGTGTTAACAAAATGTCTCAAAAACGAAAAATCGCAGGAAGCTCAAAACTTGATATTCCGTGTGGGTGCTACCAACGGAGCTGACACGAAGATTTTGAGCAAAATGCATCTACAGGAAATGCAACTTAACGGAAAGTGTGTTTTTCAGTTTTCCGTTATTTTCTCCAAAACAGCTTCAACGATTTTCTTCAAAATTCTACACATACTATCTAACCTACATAAATACCTATCACTTTTATTTGAACGTTTTCCTGAAAAAATTGGTTTTAGAGGGATATTGGAGGTCTGACAGTTAATTTAAATTTGCACAAACTTTGTTGGTTTTGACATAGAGCGCTCCACTTAAGACTGCTCATGTATATAAGGAAAATCTCCAAACACCATTCTTATCTCCAAACTCCCATTAAACATATAACGTTGAAATTTCGAAGAAAATTTCTTAATTGAATTGTATTAGTGTAAGAGAAAGGCGTGCGAGTGTTTCATACCGGATTAGTTTTTTGGTTGGTTATTTCCAAAAAAACTCAACCCACACACACACACACGCACAGGCCGTTCGCTAAACACAGGCTGTTTCGTCCTCAAAGGGCCCCAAAACATTCAATTTCGAAAATTTTATTCGCACGCAATACATCCTTTTACCAAGAGAAAGGAAAGTGTAAATGTCTTTAATTTGTATAACCAACAATTTTTATTAAATAAGTTACTATATAAAACTGGCCAAAACAGAGAAATCAATCAGTGAGTGGCATTGATTTTCAACTAAACTACAAATCCTGGCCATCAATCCCAACTTATATCCTATTTATACAAAACTCCTGAAACAGCTTTCTCACTCTATCAAAATCTTACTAAAGTATACTTAATTTAGGCAAAGTTCTACCTGGTTATGAACTTTTAAGCTTATAAGCCTTGGAAACTATCAAAATCGAAAAGCGCACAGACCAGACAGACAGACGCGCAATAGCAAATTCCAGATCGTCGAAATATTATGACGAGTGACTTTTGCAAATCCATAATTACTTAATTAAGTTTTATTAATTGCAAAACTTCATTTCCCATTTCCTAAATCAAATTATTCCAATTGTAATATTCCAGATAATGAAATAAGCGACACGGTGATGATGATGATGTTGATAAAATTCTGAGCCTATTTAAGTTTGGAAATTCTAAATTATGGGTTATTCAATTTGGAATGGGATTCTTCGGGAAGCATACGAGTGGATAGAGGGAGTTCATAAACTTTCTTTTCACTTTTATTAGCATATTGTTTGTTGGCACATCTATACACAAACTGGTACGGCACAAAACCCAATCAAAAATCACAATGATACCTTTATAAACAGTTTTTGATACGGCTCACTGGTTTCTCATTAAGTCTCCAATGATTGTAAACATGGGAAAATTCAATTAATACAGAGTAAATTTCTTCTCCAACTTAACTCACGCCGCCTACCAAAGGCTTATTAAACTGCACTCCAATTAACCAATAAACTACGCTCGTTTAATCTTGATGTTTACTTTCTCTAACTGATGTATAATATGTATGTACGCATGTACATATGTATATGTATGTATATGACTGCGTGTGTACATATGTATATGATTGTATATGACTGCGTGTGAACACAATATTTAAAAAACTAAAAATCGCTAGTAACTCAAACTTGATATTTCATGTCCCTCTCACTTGAGACGAAAGTTACGGTCAAAATTCACCAAACCAAAAGAACGAATATAATGATTTTTGATATTGTTTGGAGGGGGAGGTTCTAATTGTCGGCCCGACTAAATAGATGTGAAGGAAGGAAAAAGAAAATCACCATAAAATCTTCATTGAACGGCAAATTTATTAATTAAATGACAAAACATAAAATAAATAAAATATAGCGGCAAAAATATAGTGCATTCATACTTTATGTAAGGTTAAATTTATCACATGTATTTTATCTGTTTTTGTTGTGAATTTTCTACAGTGTAGAGAACTTACACGAACTTGATGGTCTTATTTTGGCGATGTATGAGAATCCAAAACCTCAGGAACAACAAAAACAAGCATGCTATGACGGATAAAATCCCAGATATTATCAAACATTGCGATCCCATTCACAAATTCAACAATTAAAAATTGTTGATTTTATTATAGTTTATGTCGATTAAAAGGATTTTTAGACTTTACTTTCTTTTTCTAAACAAACATTTTAGAGTATTTCCTTTTTTTCGCCAAAAGAGAACGAAAATTGGAACAATAAAGATCGCTATGCTATTTATTGTATGATTGTGCAACAAACTGATAGAAAGTGCAGCTAATCTCATAACTACATACATTGATTTTTTTTTTGCAACGCCGATTTGTGTTGGTATCAAGCCATTCGCTGGCGAGCAGTCCAATAAATGGCAGCCATCCGCTGCACCAGGCCACTGGATTTTGAATTGTATTGATCGCAAGCATCTTTGAGTGATGGACATCCAACAGATGCTCGCTCGTCATCTCCGAATCGGGATCATTGCAGAAAGGGCATATGGGTCTGTCCCCGAGTCCCAAACGATGCAAATGTTTCTGCAAGTAGACGTGACCAGTCAACATTCGAAAGTTAGCCACCCCGAATCCTCTGGGTAGGCCCGGCTGGATTCGACGTTTGGGCGTAGCAAGGGTCCCGTATTTTTGCCTTGGGCTGCTTCTGATTTCGCCCGTATTGACTGGTGAGTAAAAATATGAGTGCATATAAGGCACTTAGCTGTTTCAAGAGGAACATCTAAGTCCTTATATGCAATAAGGACTCCTGCTGTTTCAAGAGGAACATCTAAGTCAGGTTGAGGGAGCAAACCTTTCTTTGCCAATTCATCAGCCCTCTCATTTCCACTCACTCCACAGTGGCTTGGCACCCACTGAAAGACCAAGTCATGCCACGATGAAGGAGCCTGCTGATTTGTAGTCGGCAGGCATGAACAGCCTCCGAGGCACAGTCGCTGGAACCAGTCACCGCAATGATGGCAGCTTGAGAATCTACCAGCACTAAGGTACTCCTCGGTTGTGTTTGCTCAAGATAGGAGAGCGCCATATGGATTGCATGTATCTCTCCATCAAAGTTAGTGCAACCACGACCCACTGGTGTATGACTCTCGAAGAGCTGACAGAAAACTCCTGCACCTACACGTCTAATCCCTTGCTCAGAATCCGCTGATCCGTCAGTAAACATGTGAAGCCAGGTTTCTGGAGGCTATCTTAAAGCCATCGTCTCCAGGGCTCCATTTCTAAGTTCGCATGTTTCAGAAGTACGTTGATAACGGTAATCTAGAAGTAGATTTTTGCTTCAGTAGAAACATTTAATTTAATTTACATTTTTATGACAGATGGGCTGTTAGATAGTTAGAAGTGCCCACCTGCTCCATTTCTGTCACATTAGATTAGATTGTCTCTTTTATTCCAAACATTCATTTACAAACAGTTTTACAAGATAATTTATTATTGTGGTTGTTTTTTTTTTAACTTTACATTTTGAGGCTTGATGATTAGCAATGAAAAAGCATTCAGTTAATTAATGTACTCTGGTTCTTAAAACAAACTATACAACGTACAGCTCTCCGCTATCTATATCGATAAATGATCGATAAAATTAGTAAAAATTCCCGGTTTTGAGAAAATTCATCACAATGCATTACGAGAATTGCAGTAAAAGAAAGTCCTGTGAGTGTATGACAACAGTGACAACAGATCAGTAGAGCTGGAATACATCTCAGATATTTTGCCTTGTTGGCCTGCATCATTTTGTGGCCAACGTCGTTTTTGGGCGTTCGGTCATCATTAGGATATCTTGATAAACAGTGCGATAATACAGACTTGCACAAAGCAAAATCAGTTTTTACACTCTGAAATGAGAGAGAGAGAGATTGGGAATCGTTGCATCCTTTCCTTGTTTCACAAAGCATTCTTGCTCCGACGCCGCCTAAGGGTGCAAAACCCCCTAGGAAAGAATACGAATGAAAGTAATTATGGATGGGCCAGATTTCTGTTTATAGATTTCTGTGGACAGGTCAGTAGACCTATCGTGCCATACGTGCAGAAGCGTACGGCACTTGATTCTTCTCAAAACTGGTTTACATTTTGGTCTGTGTATTTTTGAATCCTAGATGGATTAAGTCCGGCAATAGGATTTGTGATCTAGGCTAAGCCTATTGTTCCCTTAGGGGTGGAATGTTTTAGGATAGTGCCGCTTTGGTCCTTCATCGCAAACAAATTATTATTACATATATATTAATTATATAATTATAATTAAAGCTGCACACATGGCAAGAAACCACCCTGCAAAGTAGCAAGACGAAGTATCGGTTTGCCAAAGAAAATGTAATAAAATATATACATATTTACATGCACATACATACACATACACACAAAATGTTCTATCAAGTCTTGGCCAGTTTAATTAACTGATTTAATGAGACACAAGTTAATTGCAAATCGGAGCTAGTTGTTAGAAGCTAATTGCAAAGTAAGGAGATGTTGTTACCGTTCATTAACAAATTTAAAACTGTATTCATAATTCTATTCAAAAATTATTTAAAAAAATACTTCTTTAAACATCAAAGGGAAACAAAATTATTAAGAATAATCCATCCATTCAAATGAATCCAACTGGTTTAAAAATAAATAGAGAAAATATAAACGACAGTATAATATGAATAACAGCCGTGGGGTGTAGAAGCAGTGAGATTACGTCACATAAATGGAGGCGATGAGCTGGGAGAGGATAACGGTGGGGAGTGAAAAGACCTCATTAACGTCTTTTGACTACAACTTTAAATGGAACGCAACATTTTCTGTTTTTTTATTTTATTTCATTATAATTTCTTCAGACTTAAATAATCTTCTCATTTTGCTGCCTAATGAGAAGAGAACACCAACACACACTAAAGACACTAAAGAAACTAACATAATTAATTATACTGCGCAGGTACACCATTTTCTTCTTCCCCCACCTCCATCACCAAATTTAGGACGTTCACCACGAGGTATTTATATTTTTCACGAACTTTTTGTATATTTATGTAAACATTTTTAATAACCTTGCAGATAATGTGTTTCCGTTTTTATTTTTTATTTTTAACCAGTTCCTTCTTTTTTAATATTATTTATTTATAATAGTGTGCAACAAGATGAAGAACCGGTCTGATTTCCATTATAAATTTAAATAACTATGAAACAATGTTAACACAAAAGAAAGTAATTTTGACTTTTTACAGGTTTCTCATTTAAACTAGCCACCTGAACCAGACTATCCTGCACGCAGGACCAAAAAGTAATGCACGGGATGATTGAGTGCTGCCTGTGTTTGCTGGATGTTCGGATATCAAGCAAGATTCCTTAATCAATTGCATTAGTGATGTGTAAAAAAAATCCCGCTTTTAGATTTAATGATTTCGAATCAGCTCCAGGAACGGAACGGATTCCAAAAACTCATTCAACAGTTCCTTCGCTATTTTTAACTTATGGTGCTAAAATAATCTTTACATTCGTTCAAATGCCGTCATATACTTCATCATTTGTAACATAATTGCATTTCTTGTACACAATAAAAACACAATCACTAAACCACAATAAAAACAGTAATTAGCAATCTTTTTTTTTTTTAAATATCTTATAATCCTCTTTATTAAAATACTTTATGCTCCAATTGTATGAATAATAATTAGGCTACACATCAAATGTGGGATTTAAACACAATCATTAAATTAAACTCCATAAAAAATTGACAATAAATAAAGTGTAGAAAACAACACAAATAGTTGAATATAATTATTTTAAATAATACCAAAGAAAAATTTAACTTAACATTCTTAACCCCCTCCCTTCTCATAACTATTTCACATAGACGGTTGGAAATTACCGTAAAATAAAACTTCATGTACGTCATTCATTTATTATATTACTTTTATGATTATAATTTTTTAATATTATTTTGTTTAACATTTTTTAATAAACTTTGTAGAATAGTTAAAAAATTAAAGATATACATAGAAAGCGATTTGGTGCTGCAAATGTAAAGATGGATTCAGTTACAGGCAGCATTAAGTTTGGAACGAGTCCGCGGAACTGGCCTCACTTCCAAGCGATTCTATTGGCTAGATTCAGTGATTTGATTTATTCATTCTTTCCGGAACGAAGTAGTTTGAATTAACTCCTTTACCGAGTCCAGGGATGTCATCCTAGTTTTAGGGATTCAGTCAGCCATTCAGGTATCGAGTTCAGAAATTCATTCCAATTTCACTGCTGTTAAGCAGTGAATCAGTTAGAATTATATCTAGATGACTTCCACACACAAAAAATTATGCAAGTGATTTTTGTGTTAAATTATAATATTTTATGCTATGGAAATAAATTGTTGATAGTATTACTAAAAACTACTAGGAATTCACTCCCACAGTCCCACCTTGTTCAGTAACAATCTGTTAATTGTACTTTCAACATGGCCAGACACAGATTAATACTTAATTTGCGTATAAAATTGACGTAACCTTAAATTTTATTTTAAATAATAAAAATTTTCATTTAATTTTGGTAGAACGACTTTTGTAGGGGTTCGAATCGACCTATTCCATCACAAGATTCCACTCCAGTAAACCGAATCTGTTCGAACAGTCAAATCTCGTGCTAAAGTGAATGGGGTTGCCACATTTGATGTATGTTATTCTCTAGACAACATTTTTTAGCTTCTTCGACATTATTCACTATTAAACTTTTACAATTTCAATCATTCCCATGGAACATTACAATGTTCATTATTTAGCGTGCTCACAAATATTTTAGCATCACAATAATTAAGTTTACATCAAAAACAACTTTATAACCTTCAGTTTCCATTTTGTATTAAGAATAGAAAATATAACATGTGATAATCTGTAGTTTAAAAATAACTAATCTACTAAATATTGAATAAAACTATTTGTAGTTACAATTAGTATTACTTCACAGATCCAATTCACCAATCACTTTAACCTGTTTAATCTCCTGGATTTGACTAATCATTGTTAATACATCATCCATCTCATAAGGTTGCTAAGTCAAGCACTAATTAATTGAGAATAATATGGATTTTAATTTCAGAATAATATCTCGTATATGCGAAGACCGCCCTTAAGACAAATTGTGCAAGCGTAGAGTTGTCTAGAATCCTCAAACTAATTTTACCATGAACTCTAATCGCTATTCTTTCCTATAAAGTTCCACTTCAGTATAATATATATGGTTTTACCATGTCTATATATTATTAATACAGAGAAGCATTTTTTTTGGCGCATCGACAGATGTGGTCATTAGCACCAGTAGAAGTATTGTTAGAATTCCAAATTTGAAGAAAATTGGTTAATCGGAAGTGCGATTTTACAGAATAGGTTTTTAGCTTTTTGGAATTTTCTCGAAAACGGTGACAAGATTTTCATTAAGCATGGAATGCTTGCTGCACATATAAAAACAGATCACTTTTATTTAGTTCTATCATTTAGTTTAAATTTAAATTTGCACAAGCTCGATGGCTTTGATATAGATCGCTCCTCATAAGACCGCTCAGGTATACAAGTAAAATTCCCATCACTATTTTTGTGGTCAACCTAAACCTTGCAATTTTAAGATTTTTAAAAATAAATTCTTGATTAAATTGTATTAATTAGTATAAAGGAAATTGGTGTGAGTGCTTCATACCATCTTTTTAAATTTCGCGTACTAACTACACACACATTATACTTTTAATTTTTATTTGAAATATCTTTCGGGGAAATTTTATTTTTATTCGGTCGTGAGGGCGCAGTAACGTTAATCACTTCTCTAAAGTATCAGTTCAGTAAAATTTATGCATCGCTGGATTTCAAAGTTTGAAGAAAATCGCTTAAACTGGAAATTCGAAATCGCCCGAAATAGTCTTTCGGGTTATCAGGATTTTTCTTGAAAATGGCTCCATTGATTTTCGAGATGCAAGGAATCCATGGAATAAGGCTTAAATGTAATCAAGTTTTGTTGGAGCTGACAAGGGTGCTTTCATGTCACATTAAGGTTTCTTAATTCCCAAAGCATTATTCCCTTCCCTGCTGCCCAACTTTTATATATAATGTCCAATAGAATTGTAATCGTTGCACACTAAGAGATAATCGGGTTTCATACCACATTTTTTATATTATAATAATAATTTACTTTTTCTTTGTTTACATTCAAGGTTATGCATAAACTTCCTAACCTATATATGCACGTTGCTATGGTTTTATCTGTTTACATATTGTATATATATTGTTGCATTAAATATTATTTGCATATTCAATATAGTTTCAGGAAGAAAGGCCCTTGCTTCACCTTGACTACGTTATGGGTCACGTGTAGTTTTTTACTTCTTTTCCACATTGGGATTGTATTGACGTGTATTTGTTCTTTGTTTATCTTTGCCAGTATTACAGCCCAATAGTCTCGTAACAATCTTTCCAATAACGAATTTTTTTCTTTCTCTGTCTGTCGTTCTCATTCTCTTTCACAAAACTGTATTACTCACAGCGTTGATTGGTTTTGAATATTGTAACTCCGCTCTCACTTTGTGGTGTGTGTGTGTGTGTGTGTTTCTGTGTGAATGTGTGAAGAGCACTTAATTTTTTTATTCTTTGAGAGAGAACTACCCCATTTTATTTTAACAAACTCACACGAGCATGCCTATGTATATCGGACATGGCGAGTTTGTGTAAACTATATTGCAGGCGGGAAAATTAATTTGTTACAGTTATTTAGTGAATGGGGCATCAATTTACTACATACAGAACAATTTATGTATAATACATATAGAGAAGTATATTTTACCATTCTGTTGCGTATATAAAGCGTACACCCTACCCATTATACAACCACCGCTACAAAGTTTCATGGATTAAAAATGAAAATAATTTTTCTGCCCTCGCTAGCGAACTCTATATTCAGAGGAAGAAAAAATGGAAAAGAATGCTCTTAACTATTTTCAATAACAATCAACTTTCACAGATTACGAACCTTATCTTTTGTTTTTACTTCACATTTAAGGCTTAATGAAAGCTTTTTACTGAATAAAATTACTTCTTTTTATAACAGCTGATTAATGTGACTATTATTCCAATAAAGTTATGACTAAAGTTATAATCCTTAGAGATTAAATGCAAAACATAGTGTAGCCACCTTTCAATTAAACAAATTTTTAGGTTAGGATCAAATTATGTGAAAACATAATATAATTTTGCTTAACTATGAACCTATGTTCTACAACCTTTCTGACAGTAACCTTCTCCAATTCAACAGACAACGATTTCTTTAAAAAATTGCCGTAAATATGTTATCTCTTTTACATCCTTCTTTAAATAGCTTTGAAAGGAAGAGAATAGCTAAGTGGTTAGCGTATTGGACTCCCATGTGGGGACCCGAGTTCGAGTCCAGCTGTGCTACCCTTAGACTTTTTCTTCCACAGCTTACTGTGCGGTGATGGACAGTGCTGTCTGTAACGAGAGGATACTGTCCGGAGGCCGGCAGTGCACTGAGAAGGTTTCAGGCGCTAATGACCATAGATGTTGACGCGCCTTAAATTAAAAAAAAAAAAAAATTTTAATGTTGTAGAAATAATATGATATTGAACGCGAAAGTAAAGTTCTTGCACTCGCCTAGGCAAACTTGAACTCGCTTGTATAAAAATGGCACTTTAGTCTAGTGTCAGATATGTAGCTACTTTTGCATTTTACTAATTTTTTCCCCACTTGACTAAACCATGTATTCTCATTGGACTATAAAGTATGAGCGATCAATAAGCCTAAGCTGGGAACCGAACGAATGCAAAACACAAAGTTTTAGGCTGGTTCTGCCTCGATTATTAGCCAATATGAAGCAGGAATTTGTTACATCCAACTAGTTATCAGGTTGTGCAAAAGATAGCCAAGATACAAACATGGTCTAAGATCCCGATATTTTATTTTTTATGCAACAAAATATTTCTAAATAATATCAGGGCTATCAGATAACGGCATGATCGATAACGAAATCAAAGAAAGGTTAGGAAACGCAAGAACAGGGTTCTTAAAGAAAATTTCTTGCATAGACAAGAGGCAAAGAAGACAGCTAAATTGGCCATTTACAAATGGCAATCAATCAAATATGGACTGCTACCAATAGGAAAACCGTGATTAAAAATCCAGATGCAGAAATTGAGACCTATTGGCACAGTTGTTGTGAAAATGTACAAAACACTGCTCCCAGGTAAAGAACGAAGCAAAGGTGGTTCAACATGGGGATACCCAACAAAAAAGAGGACATAATATTAATACATATTAGAAGCATTGATAGATTTCCAAATTTGAAGAAAATCGGTTAACCGGAAGTTCGATTTTACACAATAGGTTTTGTAGGTTTTTTTTTTTTGGTGTTTCAGGAAAACGGTTCAACGGTTTGCTTTAACTTGCAATGCTTGCTGTACCACTTTTATTTGAAACACTTTTCTGTAAAAATTATTTTAGTGCGGTATTGGAGGGGTCTGTCACTTAGTTTAAATTTAAATTCCACACAAGCTTTGCTGCTTTTGACAGCAGGCTTGCTACATAAACCCACCCAGTTTTTTTTTATTGCCAGGCCATCTAAACTTTGTCCATATTGCGTTGACTGATTGCATTGTTTGATTTAAAGATAATTCGTTAATTAAATTCTATTGGAGGAAGAGGAAGCCGTGTGAGCGTTTCACAGCAGTTTTTTTTTTATTTTTACTTTTTTGTAATCTATCTATCTTGATCGATATTTTTTCTTCTGTCTATTCCCCAGATTCTATTTACCAATCATTTTGCACAAATAAAACACCAAACCGGAAACAGTGAATAATTCAAACTCGCCTTTCCTGACGAGTAAAAAGAAAGCAATTAATAATTTATTGGATAAGTTGAAGTAAATAAAAAAAAAAGTTCTACCCCCTCAATTGGAATTGAACCCTAAGTATTGATCCGTAGAGCGGGTGATCTTAAAAGGAGGGTGAATTTTGTGTTATATAACTGCGTTTCATACTTGGCCAGATTTTTTACTTTTCATTCTGATTTGTGTAAAATGAAATCAAGAAAGCAACTGCTAACTTGATGATTCAGAAATGCTATCTTGATTTGCAAAATGTTTATATTTTTTATTTTTTTTAATAATCCTGTGCCATTAGTGTTACTGGGATCAGGTGAAAAGCTTGGAAGAGATAGAAAATCTTTTTTCCCGTTTCCGCAATTGAAAGAAAACAAAAAATTGATGTGATTCATTCACACCACTCTCTCTTACAGCAATTGATAACTTTTTTTCAAACTTATTACCATTTTACTAAACCATTAACATCAACAAAAATATAAGTGCTGGCTGAAGGTGAATAAAAAGGCAAACCAAACGTCTTAGATCTTCCAGATTCCCTCACCCCGTGTCGTATGTTTTTTTCGTAAAAGTCTTTCAAATAAATACGATAGATTTACACACATATTACTTGTTGCTTTCTCTTATTTATTTTTCTAGATACACATATATATTTTTTACTTTCTCTTACTCCTAGTAAGAGGAAGTATTGTAATCGTGTCAAATTTTCGATATCGAGTTTTCACCGGAAATATCCGTTTTGAGGTCCCCTGAGTCCAAAAAAGTGGTTTTTAGCTAATGGACTCTCTCTGTGTGTGTGTGTGTGTGTGTGTGTGTGTGTGTGTCTGTATGTATGTATGTGAAGCATAGCTCAAAAACGAAAAACCGTAGAAAGTAGAAACTTGATATTCCGTTTAAGTATCACCGTCGGATCTGACACTACGTTATCTGTAAAATTTCTCAACCGGAAGTACCACTTTACTAGTTGGATTTTTTACTTTTTTGCGATTTTCTCAAAAATGGCTCCGACGATTTTCTTTAAACTTTAAACATCAACCACACATTCAAAGAGCTACAACTTTTATAAGAAACATTTCTCCGGGAAAATGCATGAAGGGCACTTTTGGGGGAGGGTGGGGTTAGGTTTCCATCTAAAGTGCTATTTCAGTTTATTAGACAATTCTGCTATCTAAATAATGTTAATTAGAATTAAATATGTTGTTGAAATTCCGAGTTTGAAAAAAATCGGATAACCGGAAGTGCGTTTACTTTACCACTTTACTAAATGATTTATTCACTTTTTCGCAATTTTCTCAAAAATGGCTCCGACGATTTTTTGAAACTTCGTATATAAACTAAACATGCAAAGATCTACAACTTATTTAAAATATTTCTCTGGGAAATTTTCTTTTAAGACACTTTTAGGGGAGGGATGGGTTAGATTTTCATCAAAGTGCTATCCTAGTTGATTATGCAATTCTATCATCCAACATAATTAGTTAGAAATAAATAGATGGCTGAAATTCCGAGTTTCAAGAAAATTAGTAAACCGGAAGTGCGCTTTTACTGAACAGTTTTTTCAGTTTTCGACGAATTTCATTAAATTTGGTACACAAACTATAAAATTTGTCAATTATCATTTAGAGAACTGGAGTAAGAGAAAGTTGTGTGAGTGTTTCACACCAGATTTTTTTAAATAATGGTGTAAACACTCACGTACTTTCGAGATGCACTCAACGCTACAATGTTTCGTTAGGCTGGCCAGGGTCTAAGGGCCAGTTAGCTGGCGAGGGGCTTATTTTTGTTTACATCAACCGGAAGTGCGATTTTACTAGATAGTATTTTTTCAGTTTTTCGCAATTTTCTCGAATAGTGAAACTAGATTTTCTTTAAAATTTGTGTACTATCTACACACAACATTACTGACACCTGTATTTGGAACATACTCCCAGGAAAACTGATTTTTGTGGCGATCTGGGGGAACAGTAGCGTTAAGCCTCTCTCTCAAGTACCACTTCCATACAATGTATAGTTTTTTTATCATCTATATAATGTTAATATACGTATATTAGAAACATTGATAGAATTTCAAATTTGAAGAAAATCGGTTAATCGGAAATGCAACTTTACAGATTAGGTTTTCGAGTTTTTTTTGGGGGGGGTGGATTATGTCGAAAACGGCTCCGATGATTTTCTTTAAACTTGAAATAGTCACGGCACAGAGGAAAATGCATCACTTTTAGTTGGAACATTTTTCCGAAAAAAATTATTTTAGGGGGGATTTGGGGTTTTAAATATGGGGGGTCTGTGATTGGACTGGACCAGCCTAGTGAGGGCAGTCCATACAATCTGCTGTAGGGGATTTGGGGTTTTAAATATGGGGGGTCTGTGATTGGACTGGACCAGCCTAGTGA
>JAAEAF010008520.1:0-15651 GCA_011037195.1 Triatoma infestans
TTATTCTAATGACAATGCTATCAATAGAATCCAGTTTCCAGTTTGATCCGCTAGTTTCAAATTCTTCAATCTTGCTCACAAGTTTTGCAAAAACTCTTCGGAGGTAGTGAATTAAATTGCAACTAGCGTCAATAACTTCTATGGAAGTTTTAAAATTGGCATCGGTAAACTGTTCAAGATCAGAATTCCTATACCGACTGTAAACACATTCCAATAGAATGGATGATTTGAAAACTAGTAACTCTTCTTTAGCATTACTCAACAACTGTAGAAGTATATTGTGTTTCCCTTTTAGAAATAGCAACGGGTCTTTTATATTGTCAACATTTTTTATACAAATATTTTGGGCTGATTTATTTAATGCCGTAACTACTATGCCATCTTGTAGAGGAACCGATAACATACGATATTTCTTTTTATTCAACACTTTCTTGTCATTGTCTATCATAATGTGTGAAGAAGAATGAGGTGTGTTTTGCAAAGTATGTTTTAGAAAGAGGGATTTTTTGTCAAATACTATATTGCAATCCTCGCATTTAATACAAAACGAGGAGATGTGTATTAAGAACTTCACCAATGTGCGGAATATATTACCGCAGTAAGGACATGTTTTTTGTAAGCATGTTAAAGCATGCCTCCTTAAATTATATGGTTTGGAAAAACTCTTTCCACACTTATCACAAGATAGAGATGACATAATGTAAAAACTTTAAAAAAATTTAAAAAAATTTAATCTTGGTCCGTTTGTGACTTTTTAGCCTTCTTGCTTCTGGAAGGACCCCCTTGTTTATGTGATGTGGTAAATTCTATATTGTTATAGTTGCCCCTGGCTCCTTTATATATTAAAGCAAGATCACCATCTTAAAATAAAAACTAAAATATATTACATGCTAAGGGGGAAAATAGAAAAAATTATGTGTTTTTCTACAAACCTTCATAGACACGAATATCATCATCGCTCAACGCTTCTACAAATCTTTTAAGAAGGAACACTCTTATTAGAATTTCTTGGTCATGGAGCACTGCTGCCAGACCAGGACCAAACTTTGTATGTTCCACCTTCTTAAACGCTGCAATTGGATATGATTTATTTTCTTCCAAATCACCAATACGTTTATAAATAATGGATGGTGATCGTTCCAACAGCTTCTTCAAAACATTTGTAGACATTATTTTAGCTGAAATGTAGTTATAAATTTCTTCATACTTATAGTTTTTACATGTAAAACCAAAAAAATCCATCATCTTATGCACTTGCCCATGTAAAAACAAAAAAAAATCCATCATCCTATGCACCTGCCTGATTGTACCGCATCCAGCGACCGCAAAGCGGATTCGTCAATATTTGTATCCTACTTGTTCAGCGTTTTATGGGGCTTATTGGAACTTTGCCGAGCGCCCTAGCTTACACGTTCGTCAAAATACCCACTTCTGGATAGCGAACTAGTCGGTTCCCCTGAGCTCCGAAGAGAATCAGAGGGTCTCCTCCTAGCCACATACACATAGGCATGGTGCGAGGACTTAATTGGATTTGAGAAGAATAGCTAACTAGTCGGTTCCTCTGAGCTCCGAAGAGAATCAGAGGGTCTCCTCCTAGACATAGGACTTAATTGGATTTGAAAAAATAGAAATTAAACTTACCCTGAGTGTTGTGAAGACTAACAAAGCTGGAGTTGTAATGTACATTACTCCACTATTTATACTGTATAAATCAGGTCCCCACTAAACACCCACTTGTTAGAAATACAAAGCTGATGAACATCCGGTGTGTGTGTGTGTATATATAAAAAAAAAGATTATAAATTTTATTGACATCTTATTAACACATAATAAGATAAAAGGCGGCGAAGTCAAAGCTGAGTACATCCTGCGTGTAGATAAAATATAAAATAATAAAGTCTGTGAATCATATACTGTTGCGATAAGGTGTGTTTCTATATACCGCCTTTGTCGGCTGATAAAAAAGAATTAATCATAATAATTTTATATTTAAAAAAATAAGATTATGAATTTATTTGACATAATTTTAACACATAATAAGATAACGTCAATCTTAACAAAGATGAGTAATAGAGTTAGTCGTACTAACGCAATAAGAATATCCGGTCTTGGGGCGATAAAAAAACAACTCATTTTAGAATGTAATTTATTATATCTTATAAAAATAACATATTATGATTAAATAATATTTTAATATAGCAAAAAAAAACAATTATAATTTATAAATTTCTCATAATTTATTATATCTCATAAAAATAACACATTATGATAAAATAATATTTTAATATAGCAAAAAACCAATTATAATAATATTACGTTCTAGCTATTTTAAATACATTTTACTAATATCTACGTTCTAAACCATTCAATGGTGTATATTCCATAAGCGTATCATGAATTATTAAACAAAAAGCATTTGTTTTTTGTGGAATTGGTCTATTAGTTTCAATGTGTATGTGAATGTCAACTACAGATGTATTTAACCTATCCGGCTGTCTTGCATAATTAATTACCACAAAGGGTGTTTGAGCAAATCCTTTTCTGTCAAATAACGACTCGATTCTTGTCATTCCATAATATTCTTGACGAAATCTAACATATTCTTCAAATAATGGTGAAATTTTACCCTCTTCAAAATTTAACTGAAAATCATTGTAGGGATCCTTGTAATCGTTCAAATAAAGTTTAACGTTTCGTAGATCAGCAGGATCGAAAATAGATTTGTTCTGTGCCATATTATCTTTTCTATCGGTTTGAAAGGCTAAAATCACATATCTTGGTTTGTTTAATTGATTTGATGTTTTCACATGCCAAGTGATTTTATTAGTTGTAGGTAAATTCGGATGTTCATGTAATTCTAAGGATCTAAAAGCTAGCGGTATCTGCTTACCACTCTCGATAATCTTATAAATATGTAGTTTCGCCTGGTCTGATAGCTTAATATGTGGAATATTCCAAACAACTTTCTCCAGTGTAATAGTGCAATCCTTAGCCGTTTGTGCATCACCAACAAGGGCATCCAAATCACTTCTGGATCTTTTTAATATTAATTCTTGTTTCACATTTACCAATATTTTCTTATAATCTTCAAAGAAATTTAATAGATATCTAAGTGGTAGACAAACGTTGAAACGCTGGTCTGCATTAACTATAGTTGATGTGTTAGCCTCATTTGGGTCAACAATTCCAGCATTTTCCAAAGCTCTAATTTGAGAGGGGAAAAAGCATGCATATATTTTCAATGTGCTAGCAATACCAACATTTCTAACACTATCAACTTCCACTGAATTAATTTCAAATCTAATTTCATCAAATAGAAATGCAAAAGCATTATTTATTAGTTTGGCATAAGTAGCATTTTCAGCTTCGCCTTTCTCCAACTTGCCTTCGATGAACTTTCACTTGGTAATGTGTACACATCAGTTTGGAACATGGTGATGCGAATTTCATCATTATTAGATAGGCCTGATGAGTTAAATGGCGAGTACGAATGATATTCATAGCTTTCAATATTGTCGTTGAAAGTAACCTCTTGATTAATGTTTAATATGTGATCCATATCTGTGCACTTTGTATCCTATCGATTTTAAAAACTTGACGTTGCTTATTGATAAAGGTCTACGTCGTTGTTGTTCACTTTCTGCTTTAGCACTGATGTTACTTTTTCCTTGTTTTGCTTTAAGTATACAATTATTGCCCAAAGAAGAAGAAGAAAAAATGTTGTTAAAATCAATACCCATTATCCTTCCTTTATATGTAGACAAATTGTAATTCTTTCCTTTCTGAAGGATATCAAACGTCCGGCTTGATCTACCAATCTTAAACTGATATTGTCGATATAATTTGTATTAATGGGTAGGTAAATAACTGGTGATGGAGTTTCCACTATTTTATAACCTGCTGCCACTAATGGTGAAAATGTGTGTAAACTGTGACTTGGGTTTCCATTATTACATGATCCACTTACAATGTTACACTCAACACTGATCGCATTCACCGGATTTATATCTATAATATTGTTGGAGATGTGTGTTTTGTTCGGTTGTAAAATCACTTTATTGAACCCCAATAGTGGCCCAATACTGTGGGGTTGTGAAAAATCCACTTCAAATGTTGTTTTAAGCAAAGTCTTTAACGTATTGTGATTTGGCGTTAAATGCAACACAAGCGACTTATTTTGTTCGACAACAGCTATCTAAGATATCTTTCAATAGCACCAATTTCATACGTACCAGTTGGTATTTCTATTACATATGATTTATTATTGAAATTGAAATGGAATTTATTGTTCACTCCAGCCTCCACATTTGGTATTGAATTGTACGTTTCTAATCGTAATAGTCCAACACTATAATTTCTATTTGCATCCAATTACAATGGTGGAAATATGGATGCATGCAATACAGAATCAAAACCAGATAGAAGAAAAGAATAGCTAGACATTGTTTGCCGCTTGCTCTCTCATCAGAAACTGTAAAGATAAATGTCCACAGTTCCAAGGGTTTCGCTTTTGATAGCGTTCTCTATTATAATAGATGTCACACTGTTTTAAATACTTTAACAATTCTTTAGGCGGTTTTAAATTACCAAAAATATCAAAATAGAACACTTTATTTCCCTTTTTAGAATATGCTGTCCAATGAGTACCAGTATTCTTTGAAGAATCCAAATTGATTATACCTTGTTCTTGAGTCCTAGGACGTGATGGTAGATTATCTCTCATGAATACGCCTCGGAAATGTGGTAAATATTTGTTGGCAACCTTAGTTATATCATAATTTGTAAGTGCCCGATTTGGTAGATTTAATTTCTGTTGTAAGGTTTTAGATAAAGGCCTAAACCTTTTCCATACAGTTTCAGGTAGAGTCCCTGACCAACCTTCTGTCCTTCCATAACCATATTGTGTCTTTTTTGTTCTTGAAGAGTTTTTTCGCTTGATCTATGTCTTTTACTGTTCTCACTATGGTTGCTGCACCTCCAGCCAATGAACCTAACGCCGACAGGCCTGCAAGTATTGGAATTAGCGGTAGTACGCCTCCTACCCATGGTTTCTTCCTCAATGGAATAACTCTTGGTGCTTTAATATTATTTGGTTTGTTTTTAGGTAATCTTTAGCTTTTTTCAAAGCACATTTAACCGATTTCAACACATCACCGCTATTATTCTTTTTTCCTACTGCTGCTGCTTTTAATAATTGATTAAATGAAGGACGATGTCGCCGTTTGCCAGCTCCATATTTAACTTTAGCTTTCATTATATTTCCCACCAACAATGCACTGGTTTTCTCTGCGAGCGAAGAATCTTTAGCTAGGAGTCTTTTCCAAGCTTCTTGTTCCAATATTTGATCGGCTTTATGTCTTGCTTCTAAATTTTTATGTTGTGAATATGCAATATCATGAGCTTTACAAGCATCATCTAATGGATTTATACCACTTTGATTTATTCTTTGTTGTAATTTAGTTCCAGGGCCGCAAAATCTATAACCAGGGAGATGTAATTCAAAAGGAAGTATATTGATTGCAGAGTCGATAACACCTCTCCCAACTACTCTAGCCATACTGACACTTGTCAGCATTTCATCATCTAATTGTAGATTGAATTTGGACCAACTATCCCTCACTCCGCCACTGGCGGTATCTTACTGAACTAGTTGATCACCAAATCATTTTTTTAATCAGGCTGATTGAAAACATTATACAATAAACATGAGTGACGCTCTTCATTATTCCACATCTCTTTTACAGTTTAAAAGAAGTTTCAAACTGTTAGTGGGGCTAACAAAACATAATGGTGATAATTATAACGTTGTGGTGCAAATAGTAAAGAGACGTGTTGGAATCAATTTAACACTCGTTCATTGGCATCATCTACAGCAGAAATTTGGTGAGATCGTTTCATATTTTGGGAGGACGAAAAATATAAATGCAGATGTGACGATGCTTATGGAAGACAGCACCCTCTCCATGTATCTTACTCATAAAAAGGGAAAAGTGTTAACACTTAAGGAAACAATAACAACAACAACACCAGATGTGATAATTAAAGAAATATATTTAAATAAAAACCAAATAATGTCAATTATATATAATGCTTGGATAATTAACAATTATTTACATAACTTAATGATAATAATAACATTGGAAAATACTATGTATTTTACAGATGAAGTACATAATACTGAAAATGATAATTGTGTTGATATAGATATTAACAAACACAGTAATGTATTACATGAAATACAACAATAAATGTTTTTTTTTCACTATACCAAGTCTTGTTTTTGATCCATCCTTTACTGTTCATTCCTAAATACTTTACCAACAATTTATCATGTTTTCTTTGCAGTATTTTTTCAATTAAATAGACTTTATCATGTTTGACAGGAGATAATTCTTCACGATACCATTTACCTTGAATAATTTGGTTATTTTCATCTTGTAAAGTGTAAGTAGTTGGTTCTGTATTATGCACACTATAAATGTAAAAAATTTCCGTAGACCAATTAGCAGTATAGCCTTTGGCAAATACATTTTTAATCTTCGATATCCTAACAGCTGTGCCAACATTTAGAGTTTTCTTGCTGCTGCTGCTCGTTTGTTTTAATAAAATATTTTTCAATATACTTTTTTCATTTCCTTTATTAACTTCAACTGGTTTCATTTTAATTGCAGAGTGAATTGTATTATTGTATTCATCGACAATTGATGGTAATATATTTAAATATTTATACGAACCATTGTAATGAAACTGTTTATAAATTCTACCAATTAATGATCTATTGAATCGTTCCACTATTGATGCTTTAATCGATGAATAAGTACTATAATGATTTATGTTATGTTTTTTCATAAGCTGTTGAAATTTGGAATTATAAAATTCTAAACCCCGATCGGATTGAATATTTTTAGGCACTCTTCCAGATTGTTGGAATATCTTGTTCATAGCATTGGTAACATCATTAGCATTTTTTGTCTTCACTGGTACAGCCCAAGCATATTTGGAAAAACAATCAATTACAGTTAAAATGAAAGTATTGTTTTTATTATACTTTGCATACTGCTTAACATGTAGTAAATCGATTTGCCATAAGTCATCAATTCCTTTTAGTACAGTTTTTTCCTTTTAAATCGAATTCTAGCAGGTGCCATTAACTCATCAACTATTTCCTTTTTTATCGTAGACATGTTTTCATGGATACTGAAGAAGGTCTCTAAGCATTTGTATTGTCACATTCATATGTTCAGGCCATTCACTTATTCTATTTCTAATCGTAGCAAATATCTGATGCAAAAGGTTCCTTTCATTTTCCACTCTTTTACTGTCATAATCGTTGATGTATTCTTGAAGATATGATTTAGTGACGATATCTTCTTTAAGAATAAACTTTTCCAAATATTCTTTATTCACAACGTCTAATCCTTTTTTAGGCGTATTAACTCCTGTTATTGTTTTATGTTTGAAGTCTACATATATATCATTGTCAATATTATAAATATCATACAAATCTTGATGATGATGTATTTCTGAAGATCTTCCAAATTTATCGATGGACATGTCCTCTATTTGCACTGTTCCACTTAACTGATGTAACCATCTTCCTTCAGCTCACTTTAATTGAAATTATTTCATTTCCTAAACTATTATTTCCGCTTTGTTCCGAGGCTAGACATAATTTTAATCTGTCCACCAATTCATTAGGATCGTTGTAGTATTCGTAGACTGCATCATCATTTTTCATGAATCCATAGCCTTTTTTGCTAGGTGTTACTGAGAATGGGAACAATTTTGATATGATTAAATTATATTTTATCCCTCGATTAGCATTAATTGGTTTCTCTTCACTATAATGTCTTCTATGAGCGTTTGATAATAACAGAATTTCTTTGTATGATTTTTAAATCGCCATCGTTATAATGTTTGGGGTTTGTTTTAAACAGTAATTCATATAACCCCTTTGTTCCCTTAAATCTATGTTTATCAATAATGAAATCATTATTAGTATTTATGGAAATTTCTTTATTACCTATTGTCATTTTTCCTCCAGAATGAGTAAATTTTATACCATATTGTAAATCACGTTCTGGTTGCTTTAAATTTATATAAGATTTTACCATTTCATAATTTTCCTCCTCTTCATCATCTTCTAATTCTTCTTCTTGTTTACTTATGCTACCATCCTCGTCTTCTTCTTCTTCTTCTTGTTTAATTATGCTACCATCCTTATAATCATCTATTTTAGGTTTATTCCTAGCATGTCTACTTATTTCTTCTAAAGGTTCTATAACTGGCTTCAATTGTTTTTTAATCAGACTCTCTTGTTCTTGTTCTTGATGTTTTAAAGCTTCATATTTGCGTTTTAACGATTTAACAGCTTTTACAATATTTCTTGTTGTTTTCACTGCACGTTCCATCTTGAGACTACGGAGAAATCTAAATGTCCACAATATACATATCAAAGCTTTTACGTTATCTTCCATTATTTAACGGTTTATCCTTATCAATCACTAAAAACCCATATTTATCATCCCAACACAGACTGCATAGCTCTCTAAATTTGTTCCAACTCATATCCACGTTAACATGATCATCATAAATGTGTTTCAAGTTTAAATCATCCATTTTAAAAGCGATGATTACATTTGTATTATCGCGCAGCATATGTTTCTTGGCGTATGCATAGGTTTGTATTAGGTAGAATGTATCCACATTTTGATGTCTACCTCTGGTGAAGAATTCACTAATCACATTTTGACTATCTAAACCACAATCATCAAACACTATTACAGAATTAGGTTTAACATCTTGTGGACTAATTATATCGTCCATATCACTATATCTATAATAACCAATTTTGGGAACATGTTTCATCACTTGACTTAAATATCCATATTTTGGTTGATTTAGTGATTTACAGGGTGAGGCAATGAAACGGCACGAATTATTGTAATCATAAGGTTTTAGGGCTTGCACTATCTGTATTTTGTATGGATGATAGTGTAGGTCGTTCTTCAAAATCCGCCTCACTGATCGATTGCTGAGACCAAGTTCTGCGCTGAGACGTCTCGCTGATTTTCGCGGACTTCGTCCTAATGCTTCGCGCACACGATCAACGTTCTCTGGAGTCCGGACTGTTTTTTTTCACTACCACCTCTTTTCTTTGTCGTGCTAGCAGTGGCTTCAAAGTTATTCACCCAAAGGAGGATAGCTTTCCTTGACGGCACGGGAGCCCGTGGCGGTAGATTGAACTCACAACGGAAAGCGCGCTGAGCGCAAACCACACTATCCGCGTTTTTGTAATATGCCTTTACAGCAAACGCACGTTGCACACTCGTCCAATGCTCCATGGCAACAGAAATTTCCATTTGCCTAGATGCTCAAGGCCATTTCCCCTACTCTCATAACTCCCCACCCCGCCTGTCAGCTGGAGTTGAAATCGTGCCGTTTCACTGCCTCACCTTGTACTATAAATGTATACATTTTTAAAACGTAAGCCATTCTTTTGAATAAGTAAGGTTAATAACAAATTGGTTTTGCCACAATTACTTGGTCCACATATTAAACAACGAATGATGTTGGGGAAAAGTGCACTATATCTAAATAAACTTCTTTTTTCCAGGTTTGAATCATTATTTAGAACGGTTAAAACTAGACGCTGTTTCTTCAATTTCATCATCACATGCGCATGCACGTACTAAACCATATTTCTAGAGGGGTGTATATATAAATGCAAGGAAACAAACTAATAGGATTTAGTTCACATTCATACACTGTATGTGTGCCCAACCATCATCATGCATCCTCTAATAATTGACTTGCAGGGATATCAAAAAAGGAAAAGTTTTGATGATGATGATACGTTTATTGTTCGCGAGATGGCCATTGCTGACACAAACTTAAGCATCTTCGGATGTTGGATGTTTAAATTGCCCAACAATGCTAACAACTTATCCAGTGCTCCTAACAGATGGTTAATGAACAATCATCATAGAATTGCACAAGATGATGGTGATTTAGATTACGAACAGTTGGACCCCATTTTACAGAGGTGCACTTTAGGTTGTACGTATTTGTTTTCTAAAGGATTGGAAAAGTGTTTATTTTTAGAAAAGAAACTGAATAAACCTGTATATGATTTACAAGATTTTGGGTGTCCCCCAATAAAAACATTGCCCACAGTAAATCATTTTAAGTGTAATTTTCATAATAATACTAAGTATATTTGTTCACTTCAATATGTGTATAGAATGGCCTCTTGGGCAAACATTAACAAATTTAAATTAGATCTTTTCAACTCTCAAGCTAGATTAAATACTTTTACTAGATGTAATAATTACAACTGTGTTAGTAGAGATGTGTTAGCTTTTAATGGATTTGTTTATATTAAAAAAGATACAATAGCATGTGTGTATTGTAATCTTGTATTAGATTTAAATATGGTAACCGATTGTCCTTGTACATTGCATAAAAAGGAAAGCCCATACTGTTATTATATGAAATATATACTTTAACACAAAACTAATGCAACACAACCAACAAGAGATTAGTTGTGTTTGTATTAGCAAGCTGTTACAATATAAAAGAAATGGAGGAGTGGACTTATGTTACATCACACCCTTTCTACCAACAATTTCTACAAGATTTCTCCAAAATTACCTTAGGAAAAGATGGAGCCGATGCAGTTAAGTTCATGAGAATATACAATCATATGAAAGAATTGGAAAATTATTCTAAAGAATATATTAGAAAAAGCAAGCATAAACCTTTCCATTATATAGGTTGTGTTTGGTCAAACCCAAAGTGTAAAGTAGGACCTGACACTTGCATATGTAGCCTTATCGGACACTCATATTATAATATTATTAGAGACTTGGATGAAATTTACCATTGTAATTTTCTTGATGTAATTATAAAAACAAAACATAATAAATAATTTATATAGAACTGATTTGTAAGATAAACATAAAATAAACAAGTTTTCTTTTTGAAATAATTGGTTTATTATGACTACCTTATTACAACAGAATTAAATACATAAAAATACACAAGGTATTGAATATCAAAAAATATTTAAGTCTTTAGCTAGATATTATAAAATGTTTGCCCGCGACTTGGAAAGCATCTCGCGGCTCAAAAACAATATTAACGTCCTTAAAATTCAAGCTAAATTTTACACAACTTAGCCGCATGTCCTTATGTCATCTCGCGGCTCAAAAACAATATTACAGTCCTTAGAATGTTTCTAGCTAAATATTATAAAATTTTAGCCCTAGTCTTGTATGTCATCTCACAGCTCAAAAACATTATTAAAGTCCTTAGAATGTTTCTAACAATACATAAAAAGAACAAAGTATTTGTTCATCGTATTGGATGATAATTTCAAAAATATTAAAGTCCTTAGCTAAATATTATAAAATAGTAGCCCTCGACTTGGATGACATCTCACGGCTCAAAAACATTATTTAAGTCCTTAAAATGTTTCAAGCTAAATATTACACAACTTAGCCGCATGCCATCTCCCGGCTCAAAAAAAATTTTTTTTCCCTGACAAATTTCGACCTTATATTTTCAAGCTAAATATTATAAAACATAGCCGCAGGTCAGGCATGCCCCATCTCGCGGCTAACAAATATTCTTTTTACCTTAGACTGTTTTCAAGCTAGATTTTTCAAAACGTAGCCGCATGTCTCGCATGCCATCTCCCGGCTCAAAAATATTTTTTTCCTTGGTTAAAAATCAGATGGGGGTCTCATCGTAATGTTGTAGCCGCGCGCCAGACCCCTGCCTTCGGGCGTAAATTCATAAGTGCCTGGGGCTCAAAAAAAATGGACCTATAACGCCCCAATTATAACTACTATGATACTAATACCGCGCACCAGACACGAAGATTTCGGGCAATATCCGTTAACCGCGACATGCGACTTTACTGTAATAATGTTTTACAGTTATTCGTGATTTTTTTTCTTTAAACTTCGAATATTACCTACACAAATAAATGTCTATCACTTTGGTTCAAACATTTTCAAGGGATAATGGATTGATTTTTTTTTTTTTTAAGGTCTTGTTGGGAGTAAAGTACGACTTTAGTATAATGTATGGTTTTGCCATTTACATAATATCGTTTATGAACAAAAGTAAACTCTGCCACATTTCCACTCAGTAATCTCTTGGGTTAAATAAATTTGATCTCCCAGTTATCACTAACAATTGGCAAAAATTTCAAGAGAATTTAGTCTCTCAAATTTTGTACCAAAGAGATTAAAAAACTGTATCAAAAAAAATTGTAGAAGCTTGAAATTTTTTATCAAATGATGAATTCTAATTGGGAGAACAAATTTTTTTGACCCAAGAGATTGGCCAAAACATAGACAAGAGCGTAGACAAGGCCAGGTTTCCTAAAGATTCATTTGGTGGATCGACGATCTCTAAATTTAGGCTCCTGAGAAGGAGAAGGCTTCTGCACTGAGAAGGCTCCGGGAGCCAATGACCATAGATGTTGCGCGCCCTAAATTAAAAAAAAAAGAAGTATTTAACAATAAATATTTCTCAGTAGAAATTACATTGTTAATGTAAGTAAATTTATTTCTTATGAGTCAGAATTTAATAAATAAAAATAATTTCCAACATATGATTTTTTTCCTCTTTTTTTTTTACCGTTGACTAATATCTAATTACTTTTTTTAGTGCCATTTCGGCGTTAATAATTGCAATTACTTGGAATAGCAGAAGTACAATTACGTAATTGTATTGGTAACTGAATTACTTTGGCTCAACCAGTAATTGTAATTGTGTACCACATGTAATTGTAATTATTTTTCTGCAATTCAAATTACAGTGATTGGTAAATAATCGTAACTGCAATTGAAATTACGTTTTGCCCCCTTCTGCTTATTGTGCCCTAATTAATTAGATTAAAACTTGCTGCAATTTTTCGTTTTTGAAATATTTTGCCGTTTTGGAGCCGTCTTCGATAAAAATCACGAAATGCGGAAAAATAAATATATCAGTATAGTCGCACTATCGGTTGATGGATTTCGCCTGAAATTTCCATTTCACCAAAAATGTGGTTCCAACAACAGTGGAATATTATGGAAAAGAAAACAAATATTATGAAAATTATATTATAAATTACGACTCCGTGGGTTATAAAACAGGTCAAGAAACTAACAAATGGGTCCGAATATAATATAAATAAATAGAAATTCAACAAATGGACTGAATATTATCAAATAGATTCTGCAGTTTAATGTATATATCTATTAAACATAAATAAGTAAAGTAACACATGTGGCGATAATACTTTAATGTCTGACTGTATATTCCAATCAATCTTAAATTAAACAAGGTCACACCAAACTAGATGGTAGTATTCAACCAACTTTACTTACTATTCAATATATACATATATATAAATAGATTACTTAATTTCATACGATTAATTCTTTTTATTGATTAATTACTGTGAACAGTCAAATGTTGACTGGTTCCTGCCGTATTCTTTTTTTTTTCGTATCTCTTCTACGTTTTGATATCATCCACTAACGGAAACAGTTGGATACCATTACTGACCTAAAGTTCATTAAAGGACGTATGTCAAATTTAATTTATATAGCAGAACACCTGTCAAAATGCTGCCTTAACATTTCATAGCTGCTGTTGTCATTTTAAATTGCAAAACTAATTATTAAAGAAATATCTATTAAATTACGTAATTTAAAAAATTATAAATTAAAAGAAAAATCCACAAAATCTTGAACCAGTTCGGAAGATGAATAATCTGGTGTGAAACATTCACATCACTTTCTCCTGCCCCCATTAATACAATGCCAAATTTTCTTTAAACTTATGAAATTGAACGTTACAAATATTGCATAATTATCTGAAATCAACTTTTAAAAAAAAAAAAATGTTTCAAATAAAAGTGATACGTTTACATGTGTGAAATCAGCATTTCCAGTTTAAAGGAAATCGTTCCAGTCGTTATCGAGAAAATTCCCCAAAAATTCCCAAAAACTTATTCTGTAAAGTTGCATTTCCGGTTCTTTATTGAAATTCGTAATTCCAGCAATGTTTCTATATGTTTATTAATATAATATAGTTAATAAATTGTATATTAAATTATAATATATAATTATAACTTAATATATTACTAATATTATATAAATTGGTAGAAGCACATATTGAATTGAACTATTACTTTAGACGAAAGCTTAACAATACCGTTCCCCCACAACTCGCCTAAAACAAAAATCAATTTTCCTCGGGAAATGTTAGTAATAAAACTGATGCTTCCTGTTTGCAGTTAGTATTCCAAGTTTAAAGAAAAACGTTGTAGTAGTTTTTGAGAAAATGCCAAAAAATTTAAAAAAAAAAACCTTATACTGTAAACTTGCATTATCGTCAGCCGATTTGCTTCGAATATGAGATTCAACCAAGAACCCTAATATAGATACTAGTATTACATGGATGGTAGAACCATACATTGAACTGAAGGGGTTTTTTAGATTGTTATAGGGGATTATTGTGGCCTGAAAGATCTAGTGTGCCCCCGGAGCCTCCAAGCAGTGTTTTCTAGCTAAAACCAACGCTCCCATTACCGTGCAGTGATCTGTAGAGGCTTCTAGGAAGAGAAAGTCTAAGGAAAGCATGTTGTCGAACCGGGTACCTCCGCGTTACTACACAGCTAATCCCTTCCTTCTCCCTTGGCTTACGCAAATTAACTAGGGACGGAGACCCTAGTTTGTGTACTGTGTTTGATCTTATCTATAAGTGTCGAGTGTATGTAGTTTTAAGACTATTGTGTATAGTTTTGACGAAGTCTTGGAATACTGCGGAAATTTGGTAACTCGTGGCGTCGCTACTTCCCAAGTAACTGAACTGAAGGGGTTACTTTAGTGGAAAACTTTACCGCTACTCTGACTCCAGAATCCCTCAAAAAATCAATTTTCCCAAGAAAATGCTTCAAATAAAAGTGATGGATATTTAGGTATAAAAATATAATTACTAAACAAAATTTAAAGAAAATCATTGGAGCCTTTTTCGGGAAAACTGCGGAAAAAAATGATTCAATACAGTCGCACATGCGGTTGATTGAATTATGCCCGAAACTTTCGAATCAGGTGTAGTGACCGAATACCAAGATTAGATTTCCAGCTATACTTGCTGGGCTATACTTCGCCACCGCAATCAACTAGGCTTATTGTCAGAGTTGGGTAGTAATTAATTACACGAGTATTTAATTATATCTTCAATTACATGAGTAAAATTGGAACATGCTTTCAATAGGAAAACCGTTGAATAGTCCAAAATATAAAAATAACTGGTTCCAAAGAACAGTTACGTGAAGTAATTGTAATATCCAATTACAATTACTGTAATCGTTTTAAACAGTTGCAATTACTTCTTTCAATTTGACGCTCTCAATTACAATTACTTCTTGTCGCTATGTAATTCTAATCACAATTACAATTACTAGTAATTCAATTACATGTACTTGTAGTTGCAGTAATAGAAATACAAATACAAAAAAAATTGAGTAATTGAACAAAAGTAAACTCTGCCACATTTCCACTCAGTAATCTCTTGGGTTAAATAAATTTGATCTCCCAGTTATCACTAACAATTGGCAAAAATTTCAAGAGAATTTAGTCTCTC